>NW_019291522.1:0-74803 GCF_000500325.1 Leptinotarsa decemlineata | reverse complement strand
AATTTTGGTTGAAAGACTAACCAGTCATTTTGAGTGAAAATGATATCAATAATGTGTGTCTGTAACTCTTTCACTCACAATTTGAGAAGTGAAGGCATTTAAAAAAATTACAGTTACATAATATAAAAAATAATACTGCAAGAACTCGCCCACTTACATTTATATACCTGCAGGTAATTTCATAAATCTCAACACTACACTCTTCAACCGAACTAATTTCCCAGCTGTGCATAATGTAAAAAGTGTTTATCTTTAGTATTAACTGTTGCGTTTTCTTTGGACCACCGTATCTCAGGTGCTAAAACGTTTGGTATCTTCTGTATCACAATAAAAATTATGTTTATGTATTTTATTGCCTCCAAATGTGAGTGAAGGTATCTTCCGCAATAAAAAAAGGTTATACAAGATATTCCTATAATGCTACACGCGAGATTGATATTAAATACCTTTATTCTTTTTCGACGACGGTCGATTGGTTTTATTTGTGAAAAGCAAATGAGTATTTATGGATAATCATAAATACATTGAGATTTTATGTTCCATAAAAACATTTTCCTAGAGAAGGTAATAATTGGCATAGTCAGTTACTTATCAAGTTCCCACTAACCCCTCAGGAGACATTCGAGTCCACAAAAAACTCCAACAGATGGTTCACATTAGCAACGATACCAATCTTTTTTGAGTGAGTTTTCATTAGGTGAAACGATAATCCGTGACACTCAGCAGGGATTCCTCATATGCTACTGTTTGTGTTCCGGAGTTAATCCATCTGAACGGGTCCCAAAATGTGGTCTAATTCCTCTATTGTTGGCATCTAAATGCCCGTGCTCAGTCACTGTCGAAAAACAATTGGGTTATAAATGCTACTGCTCTCGTAAATGACAGTAGAAGATTCCCATCTGAGTGAAAATAGATGTCTGGAAGGGATCGAGAAAAACTTCTCAGTTGGGAGAATGTGTATTCTATTTTAGACCAGTTTTTTTGAGATGTTTCAAGATTTCAAGAGTTTATTTATAGGTAATCATTTTTACAGTTTATATATACAGTTTTATTACCCTTAGTGTGAGGATGGATGTACCTAAGTAACTAAAGTACTTGTGTTACGCTTTCCATCTACCACTCAGGGTATTCAATTATATGTCATTAACTATCTTATAAGTTGTTTTAAAATCTGTTTTTCCGTTAATCAGCTCTCGCCCCCATACGAACGACAACTCTCAGAAGTTGAGAAACTTGTGCGAGCTGAGAACTAACGAGGTCTTACCTTTAAACGTGTGATTCCTAACACGTTATATCTATATACATACATTTCGATTAAATAATTCACAGAATTGATGAAGTTCGGTATTGAACATAACGAATGTTTTGATTGATTTTTTGAATGTATTGAGATTGGCATTGTTTCTTATGCTAACTGGCAGGAGATTGAGTAATTTTGGACCATGATAGAAAATACATCTCTGTGCGTGACTTTTATTAAATGTTGGTATGTTTATGGATGAACTAGTAACGAATCTTGTTTGTTTTTCTCTGTTTGTTAATTGGAGTGTGAAATTGTTTGTGTACACCCAAGTTACACATTGGTGGATATAGAGTTCTCTCATTTTCAGAAACTGCGTTTCCTTATACAGACATTCGGTAGAGTACAGTTTAGGTTTTTCGATTAATATTTTCAAGATTGTATTTTGAGACATTTGGAGGATATTATGAGAATGGTCAGTACCACCCCAGGCAGCAATACTATATCTTATTACAGATTCTGCTAAAGACTGGTATATGTTGATCAAATTTTTGTACTCCAGAATATTTCTCAATTTATAGATTTTTTTAGTTAAAAGTCTGAGTCGTTTTACAACATAGTTTATGTGGTCATCCCATTTCATATGCCGATCCACAATAACTCCCAGATACTTAATTACATTCGTTCTTTTTATAACAGTACAATTGCAGTTTGTTGTATTAGTACAGTCTCTGTCATGTATATGGATTTTGTTATTTCCAGGTTGATCGTTCTGCAATAGGGTGAATGTAATAAATTTAGTTTTTTTCACATTCAGACTCAGAAGGTTGTTATCAAGCCATATCTCACTTTCTTTTCTGATTTTCAAATGCCTCCTTCCAACTACTACCTGTGAATATGAGTGCTGTATCGTCAGCATATGATATGAGATGACCCTGGAACATATAGGTACTATTGATGTAAACAAGAAATAGTATGGGACCTAAAACTGTTCCCTGTGGCACTCCTGTTTTTAACTTTCATTGCTTCACTCAGGCTATTATCAACTTTGACCTTTCGTGTCCTATGTGATAGATAGTCTTCCAAAGTATTGTATGTTGGGCCACGTATACCGTACCCATGTAATTTTTTAATAGCATGTCATTATCAACGGTGTCGAATGCCTTAGCCATATGCCAAACATATTTTAGTAATACGAAAAATTATATCTGAAGGAAGTTTTGTCTACATATAATCAAACTATTTATACCGATTTTTCAGAAACTTCTAACATATTTTGCATAATGAAGGTCTGAAGCTTTTTCTTGTGAATAGTTTTTATACAAACTCCACAATTAACAACGAGAAACTTGTCAAAAAACCATTGAGGTGACTGAAAAATATAAATAATAGAATAAAAATTCATTCATTGAAGTTTGTGTGGATCCTTCGCCCGCAATTGAAAAAAACCGAACCATTCGGTAAAGTATCAAATGAAAATCCAACAAATATCCTCATCAAAAAGCAGTTGAGACGGTGACGGATAGATTGCGGCTTTCACATTGAAAATCAGTCTTGCTAATAGCCGGAGACTGACCGCCGTCTTCGAGAGCAAACAGATTTATGGCAGCGATTTGCAGTTGGCTTTGAAAATACGGCTATGTGGGGCCTAAACCAAAGGATTATGAGTTTCAAGTAGGTTGTGTTCGAATATACTGATGCAATAGATGTAGATGGATAGGTTATGTAAGAAATTGAAGTTGGGAATACATACATTTTCGAATCAGCTTATACAAATGAGAAGTGTGATTTTAAGTTTCAGTATTTTCAATCTAAAAATTGATTTCTGATTGTTCAATGCGAATAATGACAGTGGAGAGAGTGTGTGTGTGTGTGAAAAATGTATAACAACTTAAGATGAGAATGATTACTTATCGAAAATTTCCTTATTTCAAGATATCATTTCAATAATGTAAATAAACCCAATTATTTCGATTCTTTTATGAAACGACACCAACATTTAAGGGACGTGTCTTTTTCATGTTTCAAATATTTATTAAAATTCTGAATATTCAACTTTTGGTACGTTTCACCTACCTGACGACTCAATGGACACTCACTCAAACCTAGCAAACTTCAAGTCAACAGAATCTACTTCAACAGAAATCGGCGCTTTCTATAACTTTCCCAACTATCAACAGAGGATGAATATAACGTGTAATAGTAATTTGTGATGAATTGATAATGATTTACTGTTGTTGAGAAACTTATTTAAACTACTTTTTCCACACCAGAACGAAAATACCACCTTCAAACACGCGTTTTGTCAACCAAGTTGTCATCCTCAGAAGATGACTGACACTTTAAGTCATATTTTAATAGTGCTCAGTTTTGAACCTTTTAAATAATGAATTATGCGTTCATTGATATTATATAATAGTTTGGAATTGAGTAAAAACCAAGAGATGCATTATGTTTTTCTTGACATTGCTTATCGTTCTCTCGTCAAAACTCTTACAGGGTTGGATACTGAATAGAAACCATTACGCCTGCTTATACCATAAAGTCAAGAGAAGCTAGCGTTTCAACAGACGTGACAACACGAAATAGTTGCATTTATTCGTGTACAAGCCCCCTACAACTCTAATAGTGTATATTCGAACGCAGTTCCTGTATGTGCCTTCTAGTTACGAGAAAATTGCAGCTAGTTCTGCAGCTACCGGACCGACAGTTGTAAATCACGTGGCAGACCGTTCTCGCAAAACAAAATAGAATCATCATGACTTCTCTCGTCTGGATGCAGCATATTTATGGCCCTCTGTCTGTTTTAATTTTGTGGTGAACCGCTCGATTATTCGCATCGGCTTTGATTTATTGATGGGTGGAGAATGTGACTTTCTGAGTACAGAGATATATGAAGGGTTGTGTTTGTAGTTCAGGATATTGTAGTGAGACTTCAAGTCCTACCCCTGAGGTTTTGACAGGTTTATTAGGGGTGGAATACTGAACTTGGACTGTGTTGCACACGTTGTGAGGAGTGTCACGTATTTGACTGAAAAAGTGGCTCATGAACATCTAAAGAAACCGTCCAATAGTCGACATAAACAGCTCTTGTTAATGCTATTCGTGGCTCGTTCTTTTCACCATTTGGAGTTTACTCATTCTTCTGATATGTTTGCATTATGTACATTATGAAATTTCTCAGTTCCTCGTATTTTTCTATAAACTTTTTTCTCCAGCTTCAGCTCCAGATCTTGAATAGTTCTCAGGCCTGTTCTTTTAAAATTGTTGGGATCTCATTAGCCAGTATCTCCACTCATTTATATATCATAATGAGGTGCCTGTCACCGTACTTAAAAAGTGCACAAATGAAGAGGCATCCGTATTTTTCAGATTTTCAACCTATCTTACAAGGAAATGAAAAATTCTTCCAAATAACTTATAGACCAGTCCCTTCGCTATCAGTGATATCCATTCCTCTATTAATTGTGAGGCTTCAACATCTTGAGCGATCATCAACATGGCTTTTGGAAACAAAGATCAACAGGTCACCTTCTGCCTTATGTCACCCATATTTGGAAAAACGCAATCGAGAAACATGGAAAGTCGTGAGCTGTTGCGCTGGCTATTTCTAAAGAAGCATTCGACCGTATGTGGCTTGTCGGGTTATTTTTCTGTATGACTCTCCAGCAGCTTCTTGAAAGAACGTTCCTTGAGAGTGGCTGTTGATGATATCTCTCTAATACTTTTATCATCAACGTTTGTGTTCCCCAGGGATCTATATTGTCTCCAACCTTCTTTCTATTGTATATCAACGACTGGAAAAAAACCAATCCAGTATATTGCTATGCAGACGACAGCACACTTGTCTCGTCATTCCATTTGGATTCCAGGACATCGGATGCACATCTTCACCGGCAGCAGGATGTTGCATATCTTAATGAGGACCTAGAAAAAAATTTTCATTGCGACCAACCTTCGAATATTCTTAAAGAAATATGGTTTCTTTTTCTTCTTCATTCGTTTTCGTGCCTTGACAGAGTTTTATATTTTTTTCCGAAGTTATTTTCATTTTTTTTCTTTTTGTTTTCAATTTCGCACCCTTCTTATTCTTCTATGTTTTCTTCGAATGATTTTTCATATATTTCCAGTGAGTACCATTCGATTTCTTCATGCTATCTCTGGCTACTGTTTCTGTATTTCAGTAAAATGATCTGAATTTATCGTGGTCAATTTCAATTCTACATGTAATCGACATTACTTACTCAATTTTGATTGTATCAACAATATTTTTAAACTAAAATAGTACATTCTTAGAATTATCGCCAACAACATTTCGTTTGAAATTCAAACAATATTCATTTCATGCCCATTTAAGTCATGACTAGATTATAAATAATGTTCTCTCTCTTTCCTCTTCCTTTTTCCTCCTTTTCTTCCTTTCCTTCTAATTTCATCGCTCCGTAGAATATTATATAATTAGTAATTACGCTGTGAAATCATTATTCTTCATCCCTTCAGGCCGTGATGGAAGAAAAGAAGCATCTCTGGTATCTGTAGAGTAGGGAGGGTGAGTGTAGTAAACTCACAGCACATAGGCCACATGTGACCCATTGTACATCCGCCCGAGAAGTTGTCCTCCTAGGTCATCGTCCAACCTGTCCTTTCCAAGAAGGTGGACAGGTCACCAAGACTCGCCGAACACACACTCTCTTTGGCAACCTTGAGGTGTCTCACGGTAGCCTCCGCGAAGGTTTTGGAAGGTGCAGCGATATTACTGCCGTTGTGCGGCTTCTTCAACGTTCTTGGGGTTTCCTCCATGGAGGTGCACAAGTGGGGAAGCTTTCCTGCAGGGGCAGCCGGTTCCTTGCCTTTATTCAAGGCGGAGCTCTTGGCGTTCGCAGCTGGAAGTGCCTTTGCTGTTGGAGGTGATCTGCTATGTCCAGCCTCATTCCAAGCGGTAGATTGAGGTGGACATTTCTGTACATCCCCAGCCACCGCCTTAGATTGAGGTGAGCACTTCTGTCCAGCCTCGGGATTGGTTTTTGTTGTTTCTGTTGTTTCATTCATGTACGTTCCCACGAGTAGCAAGGGAAGAGTTGGTCACCTCTAGCAGAGCCCTACATTACCAGAGGTAGGCTGATTACAATGAGGTTTCGTCCAGTTTTGCAAAAGCTTTTGGGGGGGTTTTAGTTTTCCTTGCCCTACTTATTTCTGCCACTGGCCAGGAGTCCGGCGACCACGTCTGTAAGGCCATATTGGCTTTCTAGACAGGGCCTCCAGCCTCTGGCTGTTCCCCGATCCGCCACCTGGGGACGCGCCTGATAGGTAGCCCAACCCACGGGAAACAGAATCAGTATTTGTTGCTATCTGAAATAATGTGCCCTATTCTGACTGTTGTTCTCATACGCCGATACATGTGTGTCGAAAAATTTTTCCCTCTTTTCATTTTGTTCATTTTTTATATTGTTGTAATGGTCTTGATCTTGAACTGATCGTCAAATGAATGGTGGAAATAAAAAGTCAGAGTACATTACGAAAACTAACCATCAAATAACCGATATTTTGCAAATACAATGTTAATCGTGAAGTGAAGTTTTTCAAACACACTTTTCCTCTAATTTCACCGTACTATTGCCAGATCTTATCTACCCCGTAATTTATATTTCAGCTCGCGCTCTGAAAGCTTACCTATGAAATTAATGAGTTTCGAGACCGATTCTGAAATGATAAAGTGCAGTAATTGTATCTTTATTAAGGTATTTTTTTCGATGGAAGAATTTGTTTACGAAAATGCCTCGGCATTATTCGGGATTCTTGTTAGATATTTCTTTCATTAAGAGCTCATTTTTTATTCGGACCATAGAGCGAGTTATCAAGTGGTGATAAATAACGAGATGCATTGACCGCAAAGTCGCTATACGAGGTGGACACGAAAATATCGAGAAGTATTGAAAGTTCTGGGTGTATCTAGTAAGTCTTGATGTATATCGTCTCAAAAAATATCCTCGAAAGTTTCGTATAGTCAAAATGTGGATGTAATCAAGTTATCATTTAGAATACTATGAAAATTGAACCGTTGTGTGTCGAAATACCGCTTATACCCTTCAAGAAACCCATGACTCATTTCTTCCACATTAGCGTCTTATCCATCATCTACTTCGACAATATGATTTCCCATATTCACAACATTGCTACGAAAGCATTGACAAATAATCCATGTGCAATTTGTCAGCCTTTTTTTGGTACTCCCAATTATGATTGATGGGGTGTGAAAATAAGACATTCCCACCCATATTATTAAGGGGATGATTTAGCCTTCTTTCAGATTTATAGTAATCGATCAATCAACTATGCTTTTTTCACAATTGAAAAATTAGATTGTTTTAGCATTGTGTTGGAGTCTTAGAGAAATGTTGGTTTTGAAAGCGTAGGTTTTAGTTTTTGAGTTCAGAATACAATAATAGATCCAGTTTCTCAAGCAAGCTTATTTGGTAGTATTTGCAAGTAGTTATTTCGGTTCGTATCTGAAATGAACTTCTATGCATGATCTAGGTACACATCTTTCCCAAAAGTATGTTTTGAATTTTTAATTTACACTTTATGCTTGGTGGGGTGACTGTAGACGTCGCCATTTATGTAACAGTTGTTACTCTATAAATGTAACACAAAAGTAGCAATTCAAAAATAGAAGTTACTGTGGCTGAATATACCACGACACGAGATCTCAACATTCACCAACAACCAATTTTTGTAAAACAAACTTACTTGTTCCAACATTTATGGACCTTTGCGGAAACTACTGTTTATGAATGGTCGATAATACAAGTGTACGTGTCGTCTGTATACATGATAACTTTTTTATCAGTTAGATAAGAAAAAATATCGTTAGTGAATAGTAAAACTATTATTGGTGTTCCCCAGGGATCCATATTGTCTCCAACCCTCTTTTTGTTGTACATCAACGCGTTTTAGATTTTGATCAATATGTTCACTGATCGGAGAAATTCAATATGATTACCAATTTTACTTTTCTGCAGATTCTGTCGGAGGTCATAACTACAGTGGATTTTCTTCTTCTCAAATTATGCTGCCTGTGTTTGCAAAGAGATTATTACTCCTGAAATATGGAGGTTTCAATTTATTAGTCTGAAAGTTTAGACAATTACGAAAAAGTTAAATGGTATCAATGTTAGTAAATCATTAAATTCATTTTCTAGTGACATTAGTGACTAACCTGATATTTGTTATTTTAGAGGAGTGTAAAGAACCCTGATTTCATGTCTAGAAATGAAAAAGTACTCATTTTTCTCCAGAGCAAGCTTAGCAAAGTACCCCTCGAACAAATCAATCCCCTCCACACTCACATTTTTATTTATGAAGCTTTTCGATTGTCACCGAGGCTCAACATACGTTCTACCTAAGGTGCAATAAACTTCTGCGGACACATACATCAACTATTCAGCATTTTTGATAAAATCTCTAAATTCTTCGCAACGAAATCCAACAGTGAATCAGATCCCCTGAAAGGTTCGATACAATAAACTATCCAAACATAACCGACGCTGAAAGGTAAAAGTTAACACGAATGTGCTCTCCGATAAAATCTACCCTAAATTTAAAGCCATGACTGGCAAATAAATGAGCCCTCGACATTCCTTCGGATTCTCGGATGGCACGTCCACACACAGAAAAATGCTTACTTCTACCAGAACTGAAATTGATTTACGAAGGAAAATTCAAAGGAATTATTCATTTTTTTCATTAGATCGCAACTGAAGTGATCTATTTAATAGTTGTCTGTGGTCTATTCAATATCTATCTACATGGATCAAGTTAAAATGGTGCTGATGCTTTCAGAAACGAAATATCAAGATACTAGACAAATAAACATTCACACCAAACAATGTGTACTTGTTTCCCAGAAGAGTAATAAAACTCAGAGCTGATCGAAGTCCGAAAGTTTGACAATCTGAGACCAACAGCAATAATAAACAACTTTAAGGTGGTGATTGATGTGAGCGCTCTCATCAAGCTAAAATTTTCAAATAGCGGAAGAGGCAATACAAATTCAATACAAACGCTTAGAGACGTTCTCAGATCATACTCCATTTATACTTCAAATTTATGAGCATGAGATCCTTGAATGATTGAGGACTTTGCTACTTGTGAAGCATAGGCTCACTAACAATAGAGCCCAAGCTTTCATACTCATGCTGACAGATGAAAACACTCAATTTTGAGTCTGCTGAACAGCTTTTCAATGTTGGATGTAGAGGCTCTTCTCGTGAACGTCAATAAGCACAGTGACTTTTATACCCTGACAGATCATACTCAACAAAATCATCAAAAATGACCTTCTACGGATTGGCTACTCCAGAGTGATGGTAGAACAGGCTTTAGCTAGAAGACAGCAATAGCTTCACAAGGAAGAGAAGCCGCCACAACCAGTACTTGTACTTCCCTACAGAAGAGGATTATCGGATAGGATGTGAAGGATTGGGTCCAAGTATAATATCAGGACCTGCTTCAGATCTGGGAACACTATCCGTAAGCAGCCTCACGAAAACCAGGGCACCAACCGCGGACTGTGATTCCAAGAATTGCATTTACCGGAAACCATTGCTGAGCACAAGAAACACACACAACGAGGAGAAACCAGCAAATCCGGAATAGCAGAGCATGTTTGGACTCATCAACATAATATCAACTGGGCTCAAGCTGAAATCATCATCTAATCGAGCGAAATACGACCAACTCCCGCGGAGAGAGGGAAGAGGGGAGAGGGAAGAGGGGATATGTGAAAGCACTCGAATGACCTATAAATAGCCGGATCTCGGAGGAATAAGTCCAGTTATCACCCGAAGACGATTATGGGCACTAACAATCGACACGTCGTGACGTAACTTGGTTTGGAATCTTTTAATTTTTCATTTTTTGTCAATATTTTTTCATTTTCAGCTTTCATTAATATTTCAATTTTTTATTTTTTGGTTGTTGCTTGTATGTTATTTCTTTGTAATTTCAGTTTTTTTTTGTTAAATAAAATTGTTATTTTCTGTCGATCTTTTTAATGTTTTTCAGGGATTTCACATCAATTTATATTATATTAGACAATGTAAGTCCGAACTGATGGAACATTTTTCAAGTATTGATACAAAATAAATTTCAAAACAAATAGACCGTTACGAAACATATTTTTTTCAATGGAAAACTCGAAGTGTTCATGACCTGTAAAATGAAAGAGGCCGTTTTAAAATTCGAATCAATCAAATTCAAAGAAATCTGATCACAAATTGTTTTGAACTCATCATCAGACTCTGTCTCGGTATAAATTTCATTGATGAAGGTGCTTATGACCCTTTTGGTTCCAGTAATTTTTTCTCTGTGTATAATTGGATGACAACATAACCTGCAAGAAGTCCTCGAAACTCAAGTTTCACGCAATAACAAGGGACTCTTGTAAAAAATTGAGATGACAGTTGGGAAGTCAGCGAGTACTCTTTATGTGCTTGAAAAGTGGGCGGGTTCTCATTAGCACTGACAGTTAACAGATTTTTTCATTATAATAATCTCATTACTCTTGAACTCTCCTGCAATATCAATTTTTTTTCTCCACGACTAATCTTCATTGTGGTACTAATTTTATATCTGAGTGAAAGCACAGAAAGTAATCATACGATCTCAAATATTTCATTAATTTATTCATATAGCCATCAATTTGTGCATTTAATAATAACTTGAGCAAGGACAAAAATAATGAGAAAGAATCACTATCGCAATGAATCGCAATTATTTCCAACATAAATTCCCGAAGATGTTCTATGTTGCTGCTGACCAGAAACGTTAGATATTTTTTGAAGAGTTGATTCAAACAATTTTATTAGATATTTTATTTGTTTGGAAGAAGATGGACAACTCAATATTTTGCTAGAAATCCTAATTTTGTTAATCAAAGTATCTTCTATATATGCTTCTGCTATGGAGGCAGATTTCCAGCCACAGTACTGGATGTAGTGTTGCCCCCTGCATTGGCTAGAAGAGTTACAGAGCTTCTCCTGAAACAGTGACCTGTGTAGCTCTTATACATGTCTTTTCCAAGCCATTTTGCAATCAAGCTGGGAACACAGAAAGACCACTGTGAGAATAACCACAAATTTATCTGTCAAAAACTTTGCTTGTTGTTTGTCATAATAGTTTTCGGTTGATCAGCGATTTTATAAATTGAAACTTTTGTCCCCTCACACTATTACCGTTTTTAATATATTCGAGTATTCGAACCTAGTTGATAAAAACCTGAAACTAAGCCTTCATGGTTCCAACACAGTAACATTTCTCATATCTTAACAGATTTCGGTTGATCAGCGATTTTATAAATTGAAACTTTTGTCCCCTCAAACTATTACCGTTTTTAATATATTCGAGTATTCGAACCTAGTTGATGAAAACCAGAAACTAAGCCTTCATGGTTCCAACACAGTAACATTTCTCATATCTTAACAGATGAGTTTCCAAGACAATACCCAGAATGGTAGAATAGTAGCTAATTTATCACCTGTTACCTGTAAAACTCCTAAAAAAATATAGTCAAGATATGGACCAACAATGACTGAAAGAATGCTCAAGGAATGATACAATAAATTCAGAGAATCACAACTGTGGATGCCGAACAGGACCGAACTGGTCAAAATTACTCAAAGTTTTCTTAGCGTAAAACTTATGGAATCTAAAGGTTCGAATTATACTCAAAGGTATAAATCAGAACAATGTCATTTGTAATTACGTTAAAAAACAAAGCAGCGGCGCAGGTAATAATTTGTTAAGACTACACTCAGAAAATATTTTTGCGAATAGTTGAAACCATCCACCCTGCAGCAGATGGAAATTCAACTATTATCAAATCATTCAATTCAGGTAATCATCCACCCAACTATTTAAATGTGAAAAATTACCCATAACGCGTGAGGGTGGAAGTTTCCTTATCTAATGAACCCTGTTATATAAAAAATGTTTAATGTCTAAACAGGAATAATTCCCAATAATATCATCCACCCAACTATTTAAATGTGAAAAATTACCCATAACAATAATATTAATATTATTAACAAGCATGTTACAGTTTTATATCTGCCTTTATACACACAATACACATACATATATACATACATACATACATACATACACATATACATGAATACAAAACTAATTTATCAACTAGAAACATCTGAAGCGAGTAAACAAAAATAATATAAAGTAGACATTTAGGAGAGTTAAGCAAAAATTAGGTGGAAAACTTATGTGCAGCGAGCTAGGAGAGTCATTGAAAAAAAAACCATAAGTCAGATATAGAGCTAACAAGTAAAAACATGGTTCAAGTGTATTACAAAAAAACAATTCAGCAGTAATACAGCAGTAGTAATAAGCTCAAATGGTAGAATAACTTTCAATTTGGGCTCATGTATTTAGACTGGAGTGTAAAAGTTTCTTAACGTGGTTCTTAACTCGACCAATAGGTTCATAATAAATGTTGAGATTTTCACAGAGTTGATTGTAAAGTTTGCTCATTGCAACAACTGGTGTCTTGGGTAATATGTTTGTTCTAGAATTTGTTAGATAAAAAGTCAGTTCATTTCTAGAATTGATTCGTGGAACATGAGAGTTGAAGTGGGAGAGTAGTTCGGGACAGTCAATCAGATTATTCACTAGTTAATAATGGAAATTATAGAGTAGTAGGTTCTTCTATTTTGAAGGGATAACAGATTAAATTTATTCAGTAGTATTCTGTTGTCGATGCCTTGTTCAGGGTAAACTCCTAGCTTGTAAGTAATATATTTCATGAAGCCTCTTTGTATAGACTCGATTTTGTTTATGTGGACATTGTATATGGGTGACCATATAAGGGAGGCATATTCCAGCTGAGATTTGACGTATGCATTGAAAAGAGTTAAAAAACTGTTTCTGCTACGAAAGTTCATACAGTTACGATAAAGGAGCCCTAGCATCCTTTTGGTTGAGCATGTTATTGTGTCATAGTGAATGGAGAAACTTAGTTTAGGGTCAAATGTGACACCAAGATCCCTTTGATGAGTGCTTATTTGAAGAGGTGTGTTATTTATGCAGTAATCATGAGAAATAACATTATGTTTGAGGGTGTATTTTGAGTATTTACATTTGTTTGTATTGAGGGGAAGATTATTTTCGGTACACCAAATGTACAAAAAGTCAAGGTCTTTTTGTAAGATTAAGCAGTCTTCCTGTGATGTAATGGGCCGAAAGATTTTCAAATCATCTGCAAAGAGTAAGAAATTGCTAGAGAGATTCTTTCCTATGTCGTTAATGAAGAGTGAGAATAAAAGAGGTGCTAAATTGCTTCCTTGAGGGGCACCACTGTTTGCAATAAATTGGAAAGACTTGTGACCCCTATAATCTACGAATAGGATACGTTCAGTTGAGTATGAGCGGAAAAGGTTCAAGAGTTGGGAGTCGAATCCATATCGGTGAAGTTTATTGATAAGAATGTTATGATCCAACTTGTCAAACGCCTTCGAGAAATCTGTGTAGACAGTATCTACTTGTAGGTTATTATTAAATGCATTACTTACTGATTGTGTGAAGCACATTAAGTTAGTTATAGTTGATCTTTTGCTAAAGAAACCGTGTTGATTGTTTGAAATTAAATACTTAACATCAGGAAAGATTCTGTTGTACAAGCACATCTCAAAAGCCTTTGCAAAGTTTGATAACAAGGTTATTGGTCGGTAGTTTTGGATATTGTTTATGGCACCAGCTTTGAAAATTGGGCAAATTGAGTGTAATGGTATGGCTAGGAGGTGTGCACAATCTTTTACGAAAAAGCTAGGTATGTCATCATCCCCGCTTGTGAGTTTTGGTTTTAGTTTGGTAACAGGGTTAGCAAATGAAGATAAAACTGAATTCAAGTATGAGCTGAACATGAAAGTTAACTGTTTACATTCCACTCATCAATATTTAACGTTTTGTAGTATTTTGGAAGTTGGTCGTTTGTTCAAGGCGGAGTTAATTTTTCAGATAAAGTAAAACGGTTGTTCGCGTGCTTAATGTGATTTTTTTATGATGTTATTATGACGCTGTTCACCATACTAAAAATTCCAACAAAACTAGGAACGAAATTCCAAAAGGGAACCAAAAAAAAAGGTAATTCAACGTTAAAAAAAGCCCAAAAAAAAAAAGAAATAAGGAAAACGTAATAAGAAGCCGGCCAACAATCCCCAAAACAAAAACCCAACGTTTTTTTAACGAATACAAAGAAAATATGTACTGGAAACTTTCTCTTCAGAAAACTTGAAATGAAGGTAGTTTGATTCAATATTTTTGACGTAGCAAATCAATTCCGCAATGTTCAAAACGTAACATTCGGCTGAGCTGGACCTGTTCGAATTATTCGAAAGTAAAAGCGTTCTTATAAACGTTGAATTCTCAAGAGGACCCTCGCTTCGATCTAGAGCCATTGATGTCACCTTGGAGGGTTATTGATGACAAGTGCAGGTCAGCCGAGGATTTTCTCACACCTACCGCTGCGCGAGGGTGGAACGGTTACCCCTATAAACTACGGCGGTCTAAAAAAGTCACATTTGTGTCTTTGTTGGGATGAATTAATGTTTGATTCCAAGGTGGAATCGTTCGAGATTCCTCAAAGAGATTTGTTGATGGTTAGAGATATAATTTGTAGGAACAGGCAGTTAGATAGTATCTTTGCGAAATTTATTAGACTCCGGGTGGAAGGGAAAGGCTTTTTTATGTGGGTTTCTGTGCTATTTATGTTGAATTGATTTTAGGAAGGAATTGAATTTGTTTAGCCTTATTCAGTTCTAGTAGTTTTGGGGATTATTATGTTTCACAAAAACTCATCAAACTTTAGAACTGTTCAAAGTGATGCAAAAGACCACCAAGGAAGAAACATGTTGAACATAGAGGGTTCTTTTAATTTAGAAATGATTATATAATTGTTAATGACAAAAACACTGATACAACGAAACATTTGTAATAGTGGAAATGGCTAAAAGCTTTGGTGTAATTTAGATTAAATCAAAAAACTGATACGATCAATTAAAACAGCTCCAATTCTAATCTTATTCAGTTATGCAATCCCCTTCTGCATTACCAACCTGATGAACATTTCATAAACTGAATGATTTTTACTGTTTTTTGAGTCTATATAATCTTTCATAATATGTTAATTCCATAATAACCATTATCTATATCAATGAAGAAATTGCTGTAGAAAAACTAAAAAGTTCATCCCTGAAAGCTACTGCATAGTATAAAACACTAAAAACTCTTAATCAGTCGGTATCTTTTCGTATTCATAAATTTGCTTACAAATTGAATAACTCATGGACAAACTTTTTCGGAAGACTGTCCTCCGTTCTCAAATTCTGGACGGTTACAAACCCAAAAAACATTTAGAAGTTGTTAAAAATGATACTTATATAACGAATATTAAGAAAGAACAAAGTTCAATGTTTACAGCTCATAAATAAAACAAGGAATAGCTGCAGGTTTTTTAACAAACAGTACTCAAAATGCCTCGATTAAAAATTTGTAACTTATTTGAAAGGCGAAAATTGCAAAATTCGAAATTTATATAAAACAACAACTTCTCGATGAAAACTTTTCCAGTTTTTTCTTTTTTACACTTGAACAGGTTCTCGCTTGATTATTTATCCAATTTCCAGATAAATCAATGAGAAAAATTCAAAAATATAAAGCAATCAACTCTAGGATCATACAACTAACTATCAAAGTGAAACATTTTCTACCGCCTCTCCTCAAAAACGAGACTATGGCACTTAAACAGCCAATTAAAGGAACGTCACGTGTGTGAAGTAGATCTTTAGCGAAAATGAGAAGTGATCTGTTTTATTATTTGAATGGAACACGCTCCTAAAAAGGGTAACATGATATGAGATGGGCAATAAAAGGTGCGCAGAATAATAATGTATCACATTTCTCAGGTGTTCGTTAGGACATACCGCACACTAGACTGTTTCACTTTCCAGTGGCTCAGTTGAGGGAGGGCGATGAGCTACTTATATCGATATACAGATATTTGTCAACACGAGGAAAATTGCGATGAAGCCATTTTCCAGGTTTGTTAGCCGTGGTCTGCAGTTTCTTATGACTAACGCTTCGCCTAATACTGCAGTAGCCATTACCAGTAGTCTGAAAAGTAGCTTAAATCAGAATCCCATTCCACTGATTTTTTTTATTATTATCGTTCTGAATATTTTCCTTGAATTGAACAGAATGTAATCCTGGTTTGCAGGCCGTGGTCCATTAGTTCCCCACATTACTCACAATCATACTGGTTACCACAAGTTTTGAACATACAAACTGAACATTTCAATTCTCTTTATATTTGTGACATGATTTTTTCACATTTAAAATATTAAATTCTCATCTATTCGTTTTTCGCCTCTTTTTCTCTCTCCTGCTTTTCATTCGTTCTATTTTTTTTTCTTTTCTTCTTTTTTCATCAAGTTTGTTTGCAAACTATTTCGTATTAATATGGGTTAGCTGTTGCTAACCCATATCAATATCTGACTCGATTTATCATGTGCAGATGTTGAGTTCTGCCATTCGTTAGGTTAGGATGGTATCTCTTTCACTGAGTAAATAAAAGCATTCATCATCATTATTATACCTCGTATTCTCACAATCAGTGATTGAAGGACTTGTGGAAGAGACAGAAGTTCAAGCTGCACATTCGTGGACCGTATGCACATATCGAAAAATTCTAGTAAATGAAGATATCTGAATGATATTCTTATTCTTACTATAAGGAGCAGACATAAGTTTTTTTCTGCAAATAAGTGAACAAAACAGGAAAATTTTCAAGAATATAACTTGTCTATTTGGGAAAGAAAGTTTTTGGCTTTCTACTACTCCATCTTGATACAAAAAAAGCTTGAGGGAATCTTCCAAAGAAAGGAATGAAGTAATCAATTTGAAAATGAGTAACTCTATTTATTTATTTTCAAATTGATTACTTCCTTCCTTTCTTTGGAAGATTCCCTCATCCTTTTTTTTTGTATCAAGTTGGAGTAGTAGAATGCCAAAATGGCTACGGCAAAACAGCAGTATTGCGGATTTTTTAAAATTTTGTGCACTATCCTTGCTGTGTTGGATCGTGTTTTATCGTGGATGCTGTTGGATACTAGCTCCAAGTCTTGGTGCATATGGAAGCTCAAGCTGTTGCAGAATAGGATCTCAGAAGGTTATCATATTGGGAAAGCCGTCCAGACAAATGATCTCTGATCTTCGTCCCGAGCTAATACCGCTCCAAACCTTGATAGGTGTGTGGAAGTCTTCCTAGATGGAACGTTCTACTTTCCAGTGCGTCCCCACACATGGATCCTTCTGGAAACTGGGTAAAAATAAATTCAGATTCGTCTTTGAACAGCAAGAGCTCCACTCTTGGTATTGTTGTGCCCATGCAAGACAATGAAAGTCGTGACTTTGTAGTTCCTCAGCGCATATAAGTTGAAAGCAACAAACTTTCCATCAACCCCTAACTGTAGGTGTTTTACGATGACGTACGCCCCTGTTCGGGCCTTCGAAAAACCTCCAGCAACAACATTCGCTAAATGATATTTGTTTGTTCTGCACTTCTTGCGACCACCGAGTGTCGGACACAATAACACATATCTCCGGTTTTTATTTTTGATCCCGGACTAGGTGGTATTTATTTTGGGGGCCCATCCATCGTCGGAATGTTGTCTCTCGAAATTTGTTCGGCCGCGACGATCCTTTTCTGCGGTTTTTGCCGGTAATTTTTCTAATTCTAATCTAATTTATCTTCGGACGTGACAACGTACGGAGCTTTTTCTGGTGGCGAGGTTTCGCCGAAAACGGGCCAGTTTTTTCGGTACAAGGGGAAGGAATGTCGTGGCGAATAACTTGATCCAGATAGAGGGCGCTATAAATCGCTTCGACGGTTGCGAAAAGTCGAACAAATAGTTTGAACTAAAAAGTAGTTCTAATCCAGAAGAAAGAACAGCTCTTTTCAATTCGTAAGAATTCTCAGGTGAAACAATAAAAATGGGAATTTGAAAAAGATGGACAAAGATAAAAACTTCTTTTGTCAGGCTCAACCTCACACATATTAGAATAGTCGGGCAATTAATAAGAGCAATTTCTTATATTTCATATCAAGATGGAGTAGTAGAAAGCCAAAAACTTTTCTTGCCCAAAAATAACAAAGCATTGCTATAAAATTTCACTCACATAGACCTAGAATGTCCTGAAGATGTTCTTGGTCGAGAAAATTGCCTACCATTCATGTTCGAAGAAAGATGCATCACCGATATTTTCACGCGATATTGCACCTCTGCTCGCGTCTAAATAATTCATCATTCCGCTGTTACAGACAACCCAATTGTGAATCTGTTCTCCACCACGAAAATAACCTGCATTTAACCTCTCTTCGATAAACTATCAATCCAATATAGACTCTGACGTAAAAGCATGAGAGTGCATCAATCAAATGTCAGGAAAGCTGCCCGATGGAAATAAAAGAGTGCCCCAGCGATTGGTTTCAAATTGATTGTTACCAGCATGTTGCTAGAAGAAGGTACTTCGAGCAAAACAAAGGTGACAAATATCTAGCGATGTTTCACACTTGGAGCTGGTCTGGGTCCGGTTGAATGAAATATGGAACTACGTTTCCATGTACAGGGTGCGACACCGAAGTACACAGCGAAAATAATAATGGTTCCAAGACAAGAGAGTCTCTCTTGCTTTGTCTTGTCGTGTCTCGAACGAGATAATATTTTTTTTAAATCGTATTTCGACAAAACGAGACAGTGCGTCATCTTGACCGAATGGATCATGGCTATATTTTTTGTTTATAAATGCAGCAGGTAGGAAATCTCTCAAAAAGTGATGAAGATTAAACTTCCTCTTGAAGATGATCACTTGGTGATCGAAACACGTGTCGAGGTGTTGAAAATAACGGTTTGGTGTTGGGACTGAACTCCAGTCCCAATTCATATGTATACTTTTCTTTAATTATGAAACCATTAATGGAATCAATTTTGTATCTTGACATGAAATTTTTAATTGTCAAGAAAATGTATCCTTTCCCTCAAATATTCACTCGTTCCACATAAATGGCAAAGGATGAAACAAAAAAAAATGCTGACAAAAACTATATCAAAGTTTTTGTCAGCAAGTTCTTCAAAGAAGAACTAGTCAATTAAATTATTAGTATATTCTTGAATTGACTTTCCACTTTTATTTATTTAAAGGTGGTTGACAATGTTTCGTGGTGTATTTCATCAGTTCGGACTTCCTTTGTCTAATATGATATAAATTGATTTGAAATCCCTGAAAGGATCTGTAAAATAATTAAAAAGATTAGCTGAAAAACAATTTTATTAAGCGAAAAACAATGAAATTACAATGAAATAACATTCAAATCTGTTTCAAAACAGTTTCTCAGAAGTTGATAAACTTGTGCGAGCTAAGGATTAACGAGGTCTTGCCTCGTGTGATTCCTAACAGGGTTGCAGAATCATCCCAGCTTTAACCAGATAAATTCTCTTGGGAAAAATATTTGGTCGAGGCTGGAATCGAACCCACGGCCTTCCGATCCTGAGCACTACCACCGCGGCCAATTTCACAAGCAAAAAAAAAGAAAAAAAACAACACGAGCTGAAAAAATAAAAAAAATATTAACATGAAATGAAAACTAAAAATATGAAATTTAAAGATCCCAAATCAAGTTACTTCACGACGTTTCGATTGTTAGTATCCACAAACGTCTTCGGGTGATAACTGGACTTATTTCCTTCGAGATCTGACTATTTATAGGTCATTCGACTGCTTTCACCTATACCCTCTTTCCGCTTCATTGGTTTTAGCGGGAGCTGAACGGTTGGCGGGTCGTGTTCCGCTTGATTAGAGGTTTTCATGTGTTACGTATCTCTACGCTAGCTTGGCTGAATGCGTTGTTGGACAACATATATGCGGCTTCTTTTAATTTCTCTCAAACCAGTGTTCCTCCTTGTGAATGATTTCAACCTGAGCCCACTTGATGTTATGTTGATGAGTCCAAACATGCTCTGGTATTCCGGATTTGCTGGTTTCTCCTCGCTGTGTGTGTTTCTTGTGCTTGGCAATGCGAACTTTCAATGGCCTCTTAGTTTCACCGATGTATGATTCTCCGCACTCGCAGGGTATCCGGTAAATGCAATTCTTGGAATCGCAGTCAGCGTTTGGTGGCCTGGTTTTCGTGAGACTGCTATGAATAGTGTTCCCAGGTCTGAAACAGGTTCTGATGTTATACTTGGTCCCAATCCTTCTTATCCTTTCCGACAATCCTCTGATGTAGGGAAGTACAAGTACTGGTTGTGGCGGCTTCTCTTCCTTGTGAAGCTCTTGCTGTCTTCTAGCTAAAGCATGTTCCACCATCACTTTGGAGTAACCATTCCGTTGAAGGTCATTTTTGATGATGCCTATGTACTGTAATGCAGAGCCCGAAAGCACGGTCTAGTAGAGTCTTGATGATTCCTCTCTTAGTCGATTGATGGTGGTTGGATTTCTGGTTCGATATACAGATGTTTCCCATTTAGTGTAGGTCCTCTTCATCAATACGTCTAAGAATGGCAATTCTTTGTGGATTTTTTCTCCATTGTGAAAGTGATGAAGGGACTCACGATGTTGATGTGCTTCAAGAAAGTGTCTAGTTCTGCATTTTCATGGTTCCATATTATGAAGCTGTCGTCAACGTATCTGAACCAGACTCGGGGCTTCTTGTGGGCTTTTTCAATGGCCAGAGTTTCAAACCACTCCATATATATAGGCTATAACTGGTGAAAGGGGCGATCCCATTGGCAGTCCCTCATCTTGCGTATAGAATTCGTTATTCAGTTAGAAGTAGCAGTTTCGTACACAGCATCCTAGTAATTCCATGATTAATTGTTTCGGTAAGTTTGTTCTATCTTTCAGGTCCCCATTTTCGAATAGCATTTTCTGTATGATTTGAAGTGCTTCTTCGACAGGAACGTTGTTGTAGAGGCTTTCCACGTCGAAACTGATCAGTTGATTCTGCTCTTCTGCTTCAATATTCCCTAGTAGTTCAACAAAATGCCTTGAATTTTTCACAAAAGATGATGTTTTACCTTGCAGTGGTTTTATTATTGGTAGTAAAAATCTGGAAAAATTCTGAGTGGCTGAATCTCTGGAGCTAATGATCGATCTGAGCGGAACATCCTTCTTGTGAATTTTGGGTACTCCATAAGCTGATCATTATATGTTCATTGTATTTTTTTGTCAGAACAATTTACTAACATTAGTTACAAAGAAACCATCTCATTTGCATCACAAACTATACAAAATAACCTAATAAAACCGTCGGAATTTTATGACCATTCTCAACACAGAATGGACCAATTATATACAAAGCAATATTATGCCTGGGTACGCGCACGAAAAAATAATAGAGGCCATCACGTTGTATCGTACATCTCGAGTGGTGTTACCTTCGAGTAAACCACAAGGTAAAAGACATAATTAACTCATCGTCTGACACTTTGCACAATAGGTGTACGCATAAACAACTACCCTAGATTCAGATATACTGCGGCTACACATGCATTGTATTTGCATACCGCTGAACCCTTTGGGAATTGTCTGCAAGACAGGACTGGTTCTGAGGTTGTGGGCCAGTTCACGTATAGAAAAATAACAGACGAAATACGAAAGGAAAATTGAGGACTATACAATCAATAACATGTTGAGGAAGATCAAACTCAAACTCGTGAAGATGATCACTTGGTGATCGAAACATGTGTCGAAGTGTAAAAATAACGGCTTGGTGTTGGGAAAAACTCCAGTAATATACATTTTTTGTGTTGAATCTATTGTCTCAAACATTTTCAATGCCACTTTACTTGATTATATTGTAACAGAAACTATTTTAGATACACTTGAGTTGGTTTCTGGTTTGAAGAAGTTTTTAAGTGTTTTTTTCAAACAAAAGCTGTTGGTTTTCCAAATGCGAAACATAAGAGTGATAAAATCACTAAAATGAATGATTATCCGACCGAAATATTGAATTAGTAAAATTACTTTACTTTCAATGTGAATGGGATCACAATCAAGAATAAAGAAAGTAATTTTAAAACAATAAAACTGAAATGGAATTGAGAAATGATGGAAGAGATACGAAAACCACACAGAAATGTCAAGACAATGCATACATTTGAAATGAAAGAATGCATACATCATTAGACGATGTAGATTTTTTTCCTGTAGAGAAATCAGAAATACCCTGCATACGTTATCATCAAGTCTTTAACATTTTTGCAAGATCCTCCAGACCCTGAATCAATCCATAATCAATTGATCACTAGATTTCCCACGAACCTCAATATTATCTAAACAATATCCGAACAGAGCTATTAATCATGCTGATTAGATTTGTCTGTAAACTTCAAGAAGAGTTCGAACATAGGTTAAATGGTGAACACAAAACAACATGTCCCAATGATTGGTTAAAACTGTTAATGCTGCCAATAGTTCCCCTCTTCGGGTTCATTGCAAACGCAGCTGACACTTCCTCGATAATCTTAATTATGATTTATGGAGTGGAAATATTTGAATCTATACACAATATGTTGATTATTTTTAAAGCACCTCTAGGGGAGTTTTCAGGAGAGGTTGCAAATTTGATACTTGAAAGCTCTGAGATTGAATAACGAATTATTTAAACATATTCGAGATATATTGCCTAATTTACAAGAAAACCTGAAAAATCATTGAATTGATATATACTTCTTAGAAAAAGTATTATGTTGAAAGATTTAAGTTTCGAAAATATTATTCTAATTTTGTTATTTCCATGATTGACTTTTTTTCTCATAGTGTTCACAAACAATCAACATATTGATTGGTTGATTGATTTTTTGAGAAAGTTATCAATTCGTAGAATTTTCCAATAACATTTTGCCTTCATCTTGAAGAAATTAAACCAGCGAATATTGGACTTTCCAATTTTGCTCAGTTCCAAAAATAGTTAGCCAAAGCGAGTTTTTGCAGTTTTTAACACTCTTTTCCTAAAGACAGTTGAGAAATTACTCAAATTCTATTTGAACATATATGACCAGTTTGATTGTTTTTTTGAGAAAGTTATCAATTCGTAGAATTTTCCAATAACATTTTGCCTTCATCTTGAAGAAATTAAACCAGCGAATATTGGACCTCTTGCCAAAGCGAGTTTTTGCAGTTTTTAACACTCTTTTCCTAACGACAGTTGAGAAATTACTCAAATTCTATTTGAACATATATGACCAGTTTGAAAATGACATGTGCCCTTCATGCATAACGATGGAGAAATTGAAGATGGAAAGATTTCCTTTCCTGAAAAACTAAGAACAGTTCACCATTGCTAAACTTTGAAATTGACACTGTAAGAGAAACTTCCATGTCACCATATTGGAAAGATATTATGATGCCATTCATTGACAGTGACAAAAAAAAACATTCCCTCATAAATTCCAATTTTCAGTATAACATGCGTTTTGCTTGACTCACAACATGAATTATCAGAAGTTGATATTTTTTAACATCTCATCGGAACTGGTTGAAAATCAAACAACCATCATGCTAATATCGACTGCAGCATATTTCAATAACAAAACACATTCAACAGAATTCCGTCCACACGGTAAAAGTCAAGTATCTCATATAACACCCGATCCGGCTTCCAAACAAACCATTGTGCTCAAATTGACAGCATTTAATGCAACCTCCAGATCTAGATCATTAATAACCTTTTCGAAATCCATTCAGTTTTTTTTCTAATACTTCCGGTAACAATGGTCGCCATCGTTAAGAAGAAGAAAAGTCACATGTGCAGCGATACACAAATGGACTATCTGTTTGCCTCACCGCAGAGATAATTAATCATCCTATGTATTGCGCACATTGCATATCATCCTCTTTAACTAGAAGCAACCGTTCACATGACTGGGACAAGGGATGATAAGACGATTACCTGATGAATTTTTTGGAATCGTTGTTCGGATGTGGATTTTGATTTTTTAACGGTTTGGTGTTTGGGATTTTTAGTGTTTCATAGAATCTGCCTAGGCGTAATGAATATCTGAAGCAAGTCCAGTAGTTTGATTTGAATATTGAACTATTTCGAATATACATAACTAGATCAAATAATGTTTCTTCCTTTTCTAGAACATCTACACGAAACAGTCCGAAAATACTGGCTACATGAATACTTGGTGGCATAATCATTATATAAGTATATTTGCTGATGATACCACAAAAATTGTTGGACCTATATTAAACGGTTCATTGAATGAACTCAGAGGAATTATTTTCACACTTACATTATACACAATCGCTCAATTTATGTTCCGAGTTTGGAAATGAGATGCTGTTCCAGATTGCACAATTCCACCAGCTAAAGATCCCCCTCCCCCATATATGTTAGATTTTCTCAAGTAACCGTATTGCTCGATGAACTTGTGATGCAACACAAGCGCTTCTTTGGTCCTTCAACTGAACTGGACCTCTGAAATGTCTTGAAAACAACAAGCCTGAAAATGAAGGCGATGACATCGAAGATAGAGGACGAATTTCGTTAAGCGGTCGATTACTCCTAGAAGAGCGATTTCCAGCTCATCTAATGTGATGGGCTAGTTTTCACAGCTTTGGATGCTTCTTCCTAATTGATCTCAGACATGTTTGAAGAGCTTCAGGTCCGGGTTGACAGAGGGCCATCTCAAAGTGATATTGTGGGCTTGTGTGTGATATTATGCCCCCTGCTTCTGCTCTGTGACGTATCTGGACATCGAACACCCCATTAACGTACCTTTGAGCGGTCAGGGATCCATTACGGATGACTGCAAGATCTGCACGATTATTCAGTTTCATTTCACCCCACACCATAATTGATCAGCCTCCAAATGGGACCCTTGAAGATATAGCATTGCGGTAAACAATGGGTTTAAAGCCGAATTAATAAACAAAATACTTGCCAAGAAAGTCTACACAAAAGCGATGCGAGACGTTTTTCCCATTGNCTCTGGCCCTATCATTATTAACAAAGAGTTAATTCCAAAGGTCACATTATTATATTCATCATAAAACTCATTTTTGTACACTATCATTACAAAGTAGTGATCCTTTAAATTGTTTTGAGAAGTGTATTTACCTGAAAATAATTCTTTTCATTTTTGAGTTGACGTTGAACTCCCATAGCAAAGAAAAACTCCACTTTTGTAAGATTGGAACCAAATGAACACCGTTTCCAATTGCTAGGTGTTGGAATATCAAATTACGGTGACAGATAGTCTTTTATGAGGATCAGAAGTTTAGATGCTTTCTCAATATCCGTGAAAAAGCAATATGGCGGTGTTTTTCCAGAAATGCAAATCGTTACGAAAGTAACTTCGCTATTTCATCGCTGTTGTAGCTAGTTTCGCTAACGTTATCAGGAGATGACAGGAGAAGAACAGATTTTGAACCAAAGAGATGAAATTTAGGTGAAATTAAACGTTTCGTTTGAGAAAAATCAAAGTGGTGAGTGAATGAACGTCGTGGATTTCTATCGCTGGAGCTAGTCTCCTGTAGCAGTCGATTTTTAAATTTTTTGAGTGGCCGTGTCTCCGAAAAAAAACCGGAGCAGCAAGTTTGGACTTCGGACTCGTGATCGGCAAACAAAACTACGAAAGTCTAAAACTTGTTCAAGAATAAACACAAGCATTTCACACTCCGTACAGTTCTTTTACTCTGGAAACTGGGTTCGCTAATGAACTCTGTTTTTCCCGAGCACTCTTAAACGATTATTTTTCCGCAGTGGTCGTGTAGACGAACCCATCTAATTTAATGGCTTTTCAGACATATTGTGATGTATTAATTCCAGAACAAGCGTTTTTTGTGAGAGAACGCTTCATTGCTAACGAACGCTAAATGAGTCAATTAGTTGCACTTTTTCCGACTGCCTGAAACGAATCCATCATATTGCGTACACATCCACCAGTTGATGAACTCATTAACTCACTAATTGTCTGCTAGGAAAGTCGTCTAACGAGATGGAAGTGTTCTACCTTCGCCGCGAATCATGAGAGGAAGAGAATACTGCCGTGGTGCTCGATGTGATGCCGATTGCAGTTAAAGCTGATCGGCCAGCTTAAGGAGGCTTGTTTATTTTACCCAATAGATGCAAACGTGCGTGGTGATCATGCTTTGGTCACGCATCTATCATTGTTTGAATTGGTTTTTTCGTTGGATGGATATAGTTTAGATGATCATGCCAAAGTGTACTGGTGGGGTAAACCCCACCTTCGAATGTCGATATCATCGCCGGTATTTCTTTCCCAGACATAAACAACAACACCGTTTCTTAACTTCCTCTCTGATCTGGTGACACTATACTTAACCCCCTTTGTTTCGTAATCGATTTGCTCGACTGGCATCACATTCTGTCGCATAATCCGGGTCGGTCCATAATTAATCAAAAGGCTCGAAGTTAGGGGTGCGGTTGGTACGTGACAAATAGTCTGTCTAAAATGTGTCAACCCTGTTCTTCAATCCGCCGTACCTGGAATATATTTCACGCGTTCTCGAAGTCGGGGAAATTCTTCAGGAACTATTGTAAATTGTATCAGGGTTCACTTACTGAGGGTTCTTATTGATGTCAAGTACCCCAGTTGTAGTGTATATTTGCATTGTGTCGTTTTTTTAGTGTAACTCTAGTAGTTCATTTATTCATAATGGTGACATAGAGAAATTGCTTAGGATACGGATATTTGCTAATGCTTGGAGGGTACTTGAGGATGAATGCCGAATTAAAAAGTATTTTTTTGAATTCTGTGTCAGATGAATGATACATTAGGTCTATCAGCATCTTTTATAAAATAACAACGTACTTTAAATAATTCATAATTAATGCACTCATTTCTGAGACAATTGACAGAAAATTAATTGGTTCTGTCAGAAGTTTTGACCGTTTTTATGAGTCCTCTTTAAATAACGAGATTGGATGAAGTTGACGACGGCTATATGATGGAATCGGCCGATATTTGATGAAAATCCATAACTAACGTATTCAAAAAACACTTTATTGTGTGATTTTCACTGGACAGTTTTACAAAAACAAGCCAGGGACCTGGTCTACCCATATTCAAGATGCGATAACGTCAGTGACAGGGACATTGGCATATTTGGGTGAACCAAGCAGGAATATTGCGCGTTTTTTGATGAAAGAAGGCGTAAACGTAGCTTACAAAACGAATAATAATCTAAGTAAATTTATTAAAAACAATAAAGACAAAACTTTGGTGTCGGATAGATCAGGAGTAGGTATATAAGCTGGCTTGTGGCTCTTGTCCAAAACTGTATATTGGCCAAACAGGAAGAACATTTTCCCAAAGAATTAAAGAGCATAGACGAAGTTTTGTAAATAGAAATACCAATTCCACATTTGCAAACCACCTTTTAACAGAAGGACATGAGTTCAATCATGAATACGATATGTTACATGTAGAAAAGAAGAGTTTGAAACTCAATCTTCTAGAATATTTAGAAATCAATAGATTCGGGAATTCAGGTAATGTACTGAATGATCAATTAGAATTGAATAACTCTGTTTAATGTTTTTATTAGATGCAGATTGGTAGACCGATTTGAGCATTTCTCTTTGACAATCGCGGGGCTCTTATTCATCCAGTAAGACTTTTGAGTAATCAAACAACGTGACGGAAATAATCTCACATTTTTTGCCGACTAAATAAGTGTCAGCACCGATGAAATATTCCACCATGAATAAAAAGAGCATAATGAAAGAGACATACCAAACGTGGTCGAGGAACATCCCTCCGAAGCGCATCTACCTATGTTTATGTGACTTTTTTCGCCTCAGCGCGTTTTCTTAATGAAATTTATCATGTGTCGCTCGAATCATTGTTCGCCCCGAATACTAAAAGCTGTCCCCGAGTGCTACCACCTTGAAATTTCAGCACCCTTGGGGTAGCAGTCCGTTAGATCTAGTTCAGCGGTATCGGCAATGATATATTGGCATGCCCGACAATGGTCTGTAGTGGCTTGTTTTGTGTTTGTGCACGAAATTGTGCAATGTTTGCAAGCACAAAGGTGAGTGCGAACTCAGTCAATATCTACTTACCCAGATTTATAGACTACTAATGCTTTTGTGGAGTATCGACAGCCTTTTGTGTTTATATTGGCCAGCGACAGTATTATCACTTGGTTGTCGGTAATTTATAGCTTTTTTGATTAGATATCTCAACGGGCTAGCCATTGGTGTGGAAATTGCTGAAAGGAAAGAAGCATCTGCTTGTCTTCGGTTGGCTTTTCAGATGATGTGATTTTATGTGTGCGATTTGGTACGGTTTGTTATTTTTCTATTTGAGTGTCGTTTGAAAAATGTACCGGAGCACGCCTGAAAATGTTTTGAATACTTTACTACATGGGCTGAAAAGTCTCGGATCTAACACATACACGGTGCTAGTTTTATTGCTTTTACCGTTTTTTCAGTTAGTACGTACCTTCAAAAGAAAGCTTTTGAAATTTCATGATATCAACTCCTAAATTTGTGACTTCAAGTGCTAAAAGAGTGACACTACGTTCGTTATTCAAAACAATGGATTAATAACAATTTTGTTTTCCAATTTAACACTGCTTGATGGGAAAAAATACCTTTCAACCTTCAGAAACAACAATTAAACGTTGGTTTGCTAACTTCAAACGTAGTCGTAGAAACACCGATGATGCAGAACGCAGTGGACGTCCAAATGAGGCAGTAACACCAGAAAACATAACAATATCCTTAAAATCGTTTTGATTGACCGAAAAGTGAAGTTGCGTTAGTAAGCTGACGTCTTCATGATTCTCAGCGGTGTTTGGCCATGTTTGAACATAACAAACCTGAATTTTTGCATCGATATGTGACAATGAATGAAATATAGATCCATCACTTCACTCCGGAATTGAAACGATCGTCATCTGGGTGGAGAATAACTGATGAACCTCTTCTAAAGTGCCCACAACCACGGTATTTGCCTGATTTGTCTCCCAGCGACTACACTTTGTTTTATTTGAATTCAAAGATAGAAAGTACTCAATGAAAGACCCTGCACATAAGAATTTGGTCTACACAAAAGTTTCTACACAAGAGTTTCTACACAAGATCTATGATAATAACCTAATTTCAACACTGATAACTATGGTCGAACTGGTATCCATCATGTAATGTAATGTTATTTATTTTGATCAATCACGGCTCAGTTTATTGACGATTCATATACAAGAGATCACATATAGGCTCATAGAAAATTTCACAAACGCTTTGAAGAGTTGATAGGTTATTGGGAAAGAAAGTTTTTGGCTTTCTACTACTCCATCATGATACAAAAAAAAAGGATGAGAGATTCTTCCAAAGAAAGGAAGGAAGTAATCAATTTGAAAATAAGTAACTCTATACATGGATGTGTAGATCATGCAAAGAAGTAACTTTCAGACACAAACTGAAAGAAAGTCCTCTTGAAACAGCTACTTTCATATTAACAAATATTTGAATTACAAACAAATACTTCTATTTGAACACTGAATTATACAGAAGATACTTTTCTCTACTCAGTTTGTATTTCAAACATTCGTTGTGGAATAAAAATCAGAAATCATTCACATGAGTTCTACTTTAACTGAATGGTAACAAATTGCACTTACATGGAACATGTCATCCTCACTGGTATACATCGATAGGTTACTTTCACAATCTGTTACAAAATAAATATAGATCAACAGAGGCTCTGCTCGGACTTAACGGAAAAGTTCGTTGCTGAGATTTCGAGGTATAGCTTTCGTTCTCGTAGTAAATTCACATTTGATGATGTCTGCTGCAGAAGCAGACGAAACGCCTTGTAGCCCTTGTAGTTAATTCTTCAAAGTACTGAGAATTGAGAAACATTGGTGATGGTCCTGATGAAGTTGCTGCACTTAGTGAAGGTAAATGGCATGCTACGAAGATTAGGGTGTGAGATTGATTAACACAATTTGCCTATCGAAGAATGAGTCCATATTTTCATTTGAAACTACTGAAATGATTGAATATTAAAAGGGAATAATTTTTGTAATGAAAACCATGACGATCTGAATAACATTTTGAAATATATTAACGAACAGGAACCGACAATGAAGATCAAAATAGAGATTGAACAACTTTCTTTCCTTGATTCCAGATCAACTTGATAGAAATGTTTATCGAAAGAAAACACATATCAATGGATACCTCCAATACATATCAAACCATTATGCGTATGTTAAAAAAGGTAGGTATGATAAATTGTTTCTATAATAGAGCAGAAACAAAAATCGGTTCTGGAACAGGACGGTGAACTAGAAGTGATTTCGAGTTGGGGTAAACGTAACCAGGTTCAATTCAATTCCACGAAAACTCAACCATTTTCTTCAAAAAGAGAAACGTCTCCGAACCGGGAATAATAATGTCAGGACAGATAATTCCGCTCTTTGCTTCGATAAGTTTATTGGAGCTTAAAATGGACACCAACATGTCTTTGCACAATCATTTTGTTGGAATTGCAAAGGCTGCTGCTCAAAAGTTCGAAACACTGTTTCAACCAGAACCAGAAAACGGTACAAACCTCGGGAACTTTTGATGCTTTATAAAGCTCAGATCAGAGCTTCTTTGGAGTTTTGTTCACATGTATGTGATTCACAACGTGAATCGCCACTTTCGCACAGGCATCGTTTTTAGAGCGCCTCAAGGGTTCTCCTGTAGTGCTTGTGTTTAGTCCTTGAAAAAATCGAATTGAGTGAAATGAGATGAGAGTGATTGCTAATGAATCCCAGTCTAAGAGACGAAAACTCAAACTTCGATTGTTTAATATATAAAATGATTTGAAATCCCGCAAATTCAAATCCAAGATAGAGTGGCTGTAAATATTGACATGCCCTACGCACGTGATATTGAAAATCCCAAGAATTGGCCAGGGTCGTATTCAGAACCAACATCTTGTTGATCGCAAATGCTATATCATACTTAGGAGAACTTTTTTATAATAACGAGTGAAATGTTATGCAGCAAACCCCTTTCGCGACATGACACATGTTCAACTGCCACAATCACAATTAATCATCGTCATTAACAAACATTTTCCCATTGTGTCCTAACGGAAACCTTTTAGGAACTATTGTAAAGTGTCTCATCGATTCGTGCCGCATCCCTGAATACCCAAGATAGTATTGACATTGTTGAAGTGCCTCTCGAGTACCCAGTTAGACCAGATATTTGCATTTTATTTGTTTTGCCGAGAGCGTCAGGTAACTCAAAGAGGTCATTTATTTACAGTGTGATGACACTAACATATTGTACCACCTTTCAGTTTGTTAAGTGTAATGGAAGACTTTCGCGAAATATGAACTGCTTGTCGAGGATGTCTATTATATTTCGAGTTATTATATACTTCATGAGCCGAGGAGGGTGAGAAATGGGTGGACGATGGGACAGTGAGAGATAGGCCATCAAACTGATTTTAACGCGAAATTTCTTCATTATCAGGCTTTTCTGTTACAGAAAATAATTCCAAACATCCATTTGATGACAATAAAAATGTGTTTCATTCATCGATAATATATGTGAAAAAATAATAACAAAAGTTTGTTGGAAGAGGTATTTAATCGATTAAAGACAAAATTCATTTGGCGCCGTTTTTCAGTTTTACCTATATTTCTCTGTAGGGTAACAATCTTCATTTATTCATGTGAAAACAAACAGGCTCAGCCTAGTAACAGGTTTGTAGGTAATTCCAGGCATAGATTTATTATAATTCTTTAGATTTTCAACAGATTTTTCAACGTTTTTCAAAGAATTTGGTAAATTATCACACAATTTGAAACCACTGCATTAAATCGTAAAAAGAATACGATCATAAAAAGCATAAGAACCAGCAAGAAGACTGCCGGAATCTTAGCACAGACAAGTCACAAGTGGAGTTCCCCAGGGATCTGTTCTTGGCCCGCTCCTCTTCGTCTTTTATGCAAGTGATTTTGCTCTTCACATAAAGTCCAGCAAGTCGTTCTATGCCGATGATACTAAACTGTATGGAAATGCCTTAGTCGAACATCATTCCCTTCAAGAAGACCTCAACTCGATTAGTCAGTGATGCGAGGATAGGCTTCTACCTCTTAACGTCGACAATTACGTCGTATTTCATCAAGGAAAGAACAATCCACTCCATACGTACACAATAAGCGGTCAATCATTACGTACAGTGTCCTCACTTGTAGACTTGGACTTGGTCCGAACATATAATATCCACATGCAAACGCGCAAACACACTGATTTACCTCATCCGCAAAACGTTCCTCCATCTGTCATATTCAAGTTCCATAAAACTCTACAAAACCTACGTTCGTCTAATCATGCAGTGTGCAGGTCCAGTGTGGTGTCCTGTTCTGGTGCGCGATAGGGACTTGTTGGAAAATGTACAGCGTCGAGCCACACGTATGACTTTTGGTGAAGTGCGTCCAACCTATCCCGAAAGACTGAGGAAGAAACAACTGCTAGCTTTTGACCAACGTCGACTCCGTGGGGACCTCATCATATCTTTCCGTATAGCTAAGTATAACTATGCTAATCAGAAAAAACAATTCTGAGCTAATAATAATGGATTAATTTTTCGAAGTGAGGAAATTCCATCAAACAAAGGTGAAGCAAACACATTTTTCAAATTCAAATGTTATGTCTGAGAGTGAATGATGCTCTTTCTACTAATTTCAATGACTGACATCCATACACACGTAGCATTTTTTTCCTATTACCGTACCACAAAATTTCCATCATCATTAGTCTCTTTGCCAAAGTCAGCCGCCAAAGAGGTGTCAAGTTCCCACGGCACGAATTTCTCCAATTATACTCCTAATCTCCAGTACTTAGCAAGTCCCAAAAACCCCAAACAATAAACCCCAATTAGGCGCAATTGTACGAAAACAGTAGCATTTAGCCATACACCGAGATTTATTCGTGATTTTATCGATTCATCAGTGACCGATTGTTCAGCTAAGGCGAATAAATAATCGAAGTACCTCTTCATTATTTTAGTGCTGGAAGCCAAACAGCAGCTGAATGGTAATTTATTAAAAATGAAACCGTCAAATTATCCGGTCAGGATAATGCAGCATCATGATCTAGAACGTCATGAAAGGATCATGATAATACTTCATTAGAATAGTATTAATTATCGATACTTTGGTATGTGTATCATCAATAATTTCTTTGTGAAAGCTGACAGATATTTCAGTAATGATGGGGTATGGGAGTTTATCGAAGTTTCTTTGGTTTGGTATAATGACTGAGATCCTGGTTATTGAGATGTAGGAAAAGTCAATTGAATTTCTCGGTGTGCGAGTAGTTTTAGCTTCGTGGTTGAGAAGAAAGGCGGTGCAAAAATACGTGAGTCACAACGAAACAGTATCTGTCCTATTTGTAAGTATCTGGGTTACAGACAAATTGACTACATACTTCAGGAGACGAAGCTGAATTAAAAAAATCAGATCTAGATATTGACCTATAATTTGGAGTGCCAAATGGAAAAGTAGTGTTACTGATAAGTTGATTGAATCACAATATTTTTATGATGTATTTATGAAAAGAATTTTTTGTATGAAGATAAGAAGAAGTTTCATTTCTAAAGATTTGAACTCGTAGTAGAATACTTCATCTTTGAGTCTGTTAACAAGAATGCATTTCTGAATTTAGTTTTCGCGCTTTTGAAGTTTAAATACTACATTTGTTTTTGCCAATTGCCAAATCACAGTAATTCAGCAAAACCGCCTGTTAATCTGTTTTCTTCCCCCAATTGAGAGCTTGTTGCTCATTCTAAAACAAAAGTAGACGGGGAGGTTTTCCAAAGAGATCTATGCTGAATAATCTTTTCAAATCTTGTTTTTGTACAAGGAAACCCAGATGTAAATAATACATGAACAGGAGGCAGGTCTCTTGATGATAATGAATGAACCTTTCTGAATGGCATCATTAATATCAAATTCTGTTGTATTTCTAAAGGTTGCTGCCTCATTATTATATCGTTCAAACTATAATATCTGTAAGGAACATGAACCCATTAGAATATAGAAAAAGCAGTAGTCGTGATCAGGCTGATGGATTCAGTTTCTTGTTTATCATGATATGAAAGGTCAAATTCATCAACGAGAGCATTGTAGGCTTTTCAGGAAATGATTATCGTGTGTGTGTGTTGATTATGAGTAAAATCAATGAAGAGAACGTTATTGTATGTTTTATTTTTTTATGTAGAATAATCTTTCATTTTTAAAGTATGCAGTAGATTTTTTTATATGTAAACCTAAATTTGAACTACTGTGATGAACTATTTCTTCAATTCTTCGAAGATATGACCGAATATTGTTGCATATTTCAATCGATCAAGTGACTAAATGTTCAAAAACACTAATTATTTTAAAAGTTTATTGTATGATTTTCACCATACATCATACGATAAACTATATATCACTTGAAAAACATATTTTTAAATTTTCAGTTCAATGTTGTTTAAAAGCGTGTTTTTTAGTTTTTTTAAACTATATTTATTTTTAACTTTTCAGTTCGGTATTCTTTTACAGCGTGGTATTCAGTTTTTCAAACTATATTATTTTGATTTTTTTTTTGAACAACCTATCAACGAGGTTTCGTAAAGCGCCATCGGCCCGCAAACAGATCAAGAAATATCATGTAGGTTACATACAGTGCCATCTGCGTGCGAATAGATCAAGAAATATCAAATAGGTTACATACACCGCCATCTGCTCGCGAATAGATCAAGCACTAATACCGATAATTCTGGCAATACAGATCCCAAGCTTGAGACTTACAAGCAGACATACATACAAACAATCATACATACATACATATATACATATATACATACATACATCCATACATACATCCATACATACATCCATATCCATACAGGTGAAGCTAATATAAAGCGTGTAATAAAAAGGAAATATTTGTGAACATTTAACTAGGTTAATATTCAAAAAATCCAAGTTCGGATACTAAATGGTTTTATAACGATGGTGTCGGATAAATATAAATGAAATAAAAACGTAAACAACAACATGAAGTCGAAAAAGAATTCCTGAGAATTTGTCCATGAGTTTTCGAGGTTCCCATGTGTTTTGAAAACAAATGTGTATTGAAAGCGATTCGATTTCATTTGTTTTATGACCAAAATTCCCGTCACGTTTTCGGTACAATGTGCGACGTACATAAACTAATCATACGTCTGATTTCGTTACGTAAGAGAACAATTGCGAATGTGTTCCTTTAAATAGAATAATAGTAATCTGGTTCGAGCACTTTGAATTCACAGAGTGTATCGTGACAAGGTCGAGAGTAATGTAATTTCAATCGTGTAAATTAGGCTATAGCAGGTTTTTTATTCCAGTGCTCGAGAAAATATGTACTGTCAACCAACTAACCAACCAAAGAAAACTTTTTGTGCAGCATGTGTCATTTAAAAGGCAAGACCATGTAATTCATCCAATTTTTGGATTCTCTATACCCATCTTTAATTGCTCAACTCTAAAATGAAAGAAAAATATGTTTCTACAGAAATATGTTATAGATCAACTAATTTTTCATCTGGACCTTCATCAGACGAGAAGAAGCCAAAACTATTTCACGTACCCCATAATTTCCCATTATAAGAAACAGAGAAACATGAACAAGTTATAGAATTCTAAACGCCTGCCATATCCAATTCAGTTTTAGGCAGTTTAGCTTCGAATTTCTTATCCAACCGATCCAATGAAGGGGTGAATAATCGATTTCGCGATTACTCACAAGAAGACAGCCGTGGTGAACGTAGTATACACATTAAATCAGAGATGCATTCTTCAGTCAAAACTCTTGGGTTACATGGATTGAAACATATTGGAAACACCTGTTTCATGAACAGTATAATCCAATGTTTGTCAAACACGAGATGGTTGCTGGAATATTTTAAAACGGATACATACATGGAAGACATCAATATTAGGATTTCTAGTTACATGAAGACCTCAATGGAATTACTGAGAAACCTAAACCGATCTTAACGGAGATTGACGAAAAATTGAGCGATAGCGAAAAAGCGCGAGAGTCCTGGCTTGAGATACTTGAACATGAACAACTTTGAGATTGTTGACAATTTCTTTGGTCAATTAAAATCTACTATGAAGTGCACACACTGTGGATTCTCATCAGTACCCTTGTCTCTCCCTATACCACAAAGAACTGGCCAATTGAGTTTGTCACAATGCTTGGATTTCTTCACAAAAGAGGAAACCCTGGATGGAGATGAAAGACCAATCTGTTCGAGGTGCAAGGAAAGAAGAAAATCACAAAGTCCCTATCAATACATATTCCCCGTATTTTAGTAGTTCATTTAAAGAGATTTTCACCAACGGAAAAATTCAGAGGCAAATTGAATGTTCCCATTCAGTTTTCTTTAGAATGATTAGATATGAGCAACAGCAGACAATGTGGCTCCTTGTCGTTACAATCTATATGCACTTTCGAATCACAGTGGAACTACTTATAACGGGCATTACACAGCATATTGCAGACATCCTTATAGTGGCACGTGGAATTAATACAACGATTTACACTGTCCCCAATTTCATCAAAATCGCTTGTGAGTGAAGAGGCATATGTCCTCTTTTATGAACAGGAGGGAACAAAGCAGCACTTTTGAGGTGGCTTTTCCTTCTTTCTTTCAATAAGCTAAACTTTGTCAGTTGATTTGTATTTTATTAAATAGATCTGGAATAAAAAAAAATAGTAGTATTGGCAAATCGTTGTCTGAAGACAAGACATTAGCTCTCAGTATCACATCCGTTTGAATGTTTTTAATAGCGTTGTTCAACAGAAATGTAGACAAAAATACAAATTTATTCGTTATGGATTATCTGAAAAAACAATTTGTTCAGGACAGTCCCAACTCCCTATACTGTAGGTTGATAGCCTGACACCTTTCAGAAACCCCTGGCTAATACCACGAAAAGCGTTGAATTATATCCGAAAGTTTCAGTGCAACGCTCTTTAAAAAATCTGAAGTTCATCGATACCACCTTCATTTCATTTTTCAAGCTCCACGAATAACGGGGATATCGCTTGTTAACTGCATTTTAGGATACCCTGTATGCATCTATAGTATCAGTTGCCATGTAACGCCTAGTAGAGAGAGAGCTCTGTGAATATCTTGATAAAACATTCTCATCTCATCAAACACATGTATCGATTTGCATTCCATGACCAAACTATTAAAAACTCAATCAATATATCATTAATTTCGCACTCATGTAGTTCCATATCGATACTTGCATATTATAATAATTATGAACCCGGTATTTTTCCCCGTCGCATTGTAGGTGGAATTTCTGCTAATGGATCATAAAAGATGATTTAAGACCTTGATGCCTCAAGGTTGAAACAACAGTGCCAATTAACGTTTTATTAAATTAGTCAGTTTGAAGAAAACTATAACAGGATGTAGATGGAGACGTAATGGCGGTTATTAGAATCAGCAATGATATAAATTGAGGCTGGAAAATTGTCTGATGTAATTGCAACTTGCACATCTCAGCATTGTGTGCAATTACTCGTTTTGTAATAACAGATCAGTTCTGGCGATAATGAGGATCTCATTTGAATTGAATCCGTTTGAGACGGGATAAGGAGTGTTTCATCAGTTCGGACTTCGTTATCGTTACAGATAATATTCTGAATTCAAAATATCTACGGAAATAATCGACAGTTTTGACAAGTATAGTCCGGCAGGAAAATGAAGACAATAGCTGCAAAAATTGCATAAGATATTCCGTGCTAAACTGAAACAAATACCCCTCTGTATGAGTTAATATTTTGACTATAATTTACAAATTTGGATGGTTTGGATTCTCGACATTTTGGTGTACAATTCTTTCTTCCACTCAAACTATTTTGAACTAAAATTGAACCTACATTTTACGACCATGGTTTCTAAGTTTCTGGATTTGTGTCTCCGAAATAGTTTTTATCATTTCTATATTCTTGGAAATGTTTACTTTTGGATTGCTCTTGGAAAAGGCTCAACTCTATGGGAATGTGGAGGAATCAACTCCAGATATAGATTCTGAAGAACAACTTATGGTGAATGGTCTTTCAAATCAGATGGTAAGAGTATTGCTTTGCCAAACTCTAAAAACCTGAATGCTGAGATGGACTTCGTCCATAAATGAACTCAATTATGAAGGAAAATAATATCAGAAGCAGTCGTCGAGAAGTTAAATATCCTGATAGATGTAAATCTTGAATCTAAAAATTGAAATATTGAAACCTTCAGCATCGAGAACTTTATTGACTGCAGAAACGATGAAAGATCATTCCGCAGCAATTGTTGTAAATCAACAGACAAGGCGGCTTGTAATATCAACTCGACATCAAATAACAAATTAACTGGAGATACACATAACTTTTCAATGTCGCTCAAAGCGTGTTTTCTAGCTTTCGGTGTTGTATCAATTATTTATGCCGATAAGCAAAGGAGTTGGCGTCAAGACTGGTCTAACAACGGATATTACTTATATTAAGGTTAATTCGAACAAGTCGGAACGTTCGATGTTGATTTATAGACGAAAAATTGAAAATTGAGTAGAGGAATAATAATACCGAAGTTGTTTGTCTTTAAAATGGGTTGGGAACATCCAGTGTAATTGACTGTTGATGAAGGGGAATCGATTAGGTAATCTAGTGATCAATAAAATATTCGTCTATTTTTTTAAGGAAAATTGGTGAACTATTGATATTTTTTCCATATAATTTGAAATATACATCAGTGAGCTATTCTCGCAAAAGAGCTCGTGCAAAATAATTGCATTTGCTGATGATGCCGCTGTATACTACAAATCTGATAGGTAGGAAAAGGTGAAGGGACACCTTGAAGATTTCAGTCTCAACTCTGAAATAAACAAAATATCTGGAAGTTATATTTTATGATCCCTTTCAATGGGATACTCACACCACATACGTAGTATACAAATTGAAATTTATAACATATTTCAAGAATACTTTTCTTCATAGGAACAAAATCGACTCGCGTTTTGCTAACTAATTTAGGAGAAGACACTTTTTCAGTGATCGAATCAGAATTCAAACAATATTTCATATGAAATCGAGTCTTTGTTCTTCAACTATCACCTACTATCCTTCTCCACGTGAAACAAACTGAAATAGAATTCTTCGAAGAAGAAATCTCTTTTCCAACAGATCATCGCTGTGATATTTTTTGAAAGGCTTTTCACTAACCAACTTGTCATCATCCGGAGATGATTCAAATGTCTGTATTGATCCAGCGGTTTGCTTCTATCTTGACGATGATTTGTCTTGAGGCGGAAAGTTCATAGCCGATTTATAAAATTATGAAAGAACTTTCAATGGACTCAACTGTGAATCACATTAAACATTGCCACATAGTCATCGAATAAATATTATATTTTATTACTATTTCAGAACAATACTTTATGAACTACATACAAATCGAAATTAGTTGAATTATCAAAACATTTGAGACGGATTTAATATAAAAACATAAATAAGTGCGGTTTCTATCGACCTCATAAGGTCGAACACAGAAATGTAGTTTATTTAAATTGATACTCATCGCCTTATAAATCATAAATACGTCTCTAGAGAAACCTAATTAAATGCAATTGTTCAAAATCACCTTGATATCCAACAGAATAGCCGGTAGAAGCAGAAGCGACAGGTGAAGGAAGACATTCTAGTCCAAGGTTGGAAATTCAATGTCTGCTCTTTTTGATTGTTAGACAGTGTGAACAGAAAAAATCCGCATCATATGCGATTATTTATCGATAGTTACAGTTGTAATTTGACTCTGGCTCAGTTGAGCTTCGATTAAGATGAAGAATTTTCAAGAAAATAATCAAAGACCAGGGAAAACGGTCTTCGTCGACTTCATCGATTCCCGATCACACAATTTGTATGCTGACGGAATTAATCGACTTTTGTTACGCTGGCAAAACTATACTGATTCAAACAGCCCTTTTTTCGATTACATTAAATACGTATTCACTAATATATAACATTTTAAAGCAGATCCATAGAAACGGACGAAATTTTTTAAACAACCTAATCTTTGAATTATTTAATATATCTGGGTTGAACCTTCTGAAATACTATTTGCGCATTAAAAAAATATCTACAACTCCATAAAGCACACAGAAAAATGCATCTGCCTTATCCATTGAATAAAAATAAATGAAAGGTTGCAGATCATTATCTTCTTCATACTGGTACACACAATAAACAATACCTCACGATATTCTGCAAACAAACGAGATGAGTATAATAAAATTAACCTTGGCTTTCCATAAAATGAGCTAACAAAGTATCATCCGTTTCTTCAAATAATCAGATCTCGAGATGGATTTTATCCGACATCTAACCTTGTAACATTTGCAGCTCTGCCACTCTTTTCTGACAAGATAATGATGGCAGAATCAACTGTTTCGCTTATTCTCCAGATGACTATTCGAAGTGGATAAGGATAAGGTTGTTGATGACAGTGAAACTAATATAAAAAACATTGTTTCAGAAACAAAACTCCTATAGTTTTAATTAGATCTGTTGAAACTGCCATTCTTGTAAGTATCAACAAGATGAATTTTGGGGTGGGGAAAATGTTGAAAACTCAACAACAATACAACCTAATGAGGAGCTGAGTTGTGTCATTTTCGAACACAAAGTATCAATACTTTTGTAGGTTAGTATAAATCCTAAGTTCTAATATTATTTGCGCAGTTTAAGTAACAATAGGTTATGGTATCATGATGAATCGGAAATATCCTCAACATTTTTTATCGACCTTCTTTGGAGAACTTAATACAAGTGTAGAAAAGATAAACTTTTTAGTTTACCCCGATATGTCACTGCGTAAAATCAAAGTATTTGTCACAAAGAAAAATGTTCTATTCAACAATTTTGCCTATCAGAAAAGTTGCTAAGAAATAATACAATATTTATCTTTAAGTTTCGGAGCCAAAATCTGCCTCCGTCTGCAGAAACGGACAAAAAATTGAAATATATATTCTTTTGCTGATTATTCTTTTTCAACTTCTTCGACAGATGTCAAAGATCGTTAAAAACTGATTTTCCTCCACAGTCTTCAGTTCAGTCTTCAAAATTCGATTTTTGTTGTCATATTATTCGAACCGTACTTATTTGAAACTCTATTCGTGATATAAATTATTTTACTCGCAATAATTAATCCTTATTTTTTTCATTACAATCGTGATCCACTTTTTGAATAATAAACGCACTGGACAAGCGCCAAAATTATCATTTTATAAATGTGCTGGCACGTAGAATTCCATGGTCATTTTTTTGCCACAAAACTGATTGAATAAGTAACGAAACAAGTATTTCTGACGAGGAATTAATGATATCATCATGTTTGTTCATGTAATTACATCATTACCTTTATTGGAGAAGGTGTAACAAATGATCCGATCATTTTTTCAATAGGTTTTTTCTTCGCCAGATGCAATATCCGCATGCAATTTTGTTGTAATGAGTGAGCTATGGTCGTGGGTTTGATTGCGATAGTCCGGGAGAAGGAAGCGAAATGCAACAGAAAAATAGTCACACTTACTGATACTGATGATACAAATGTTCACTACGAAGCGTTTTATAAAATTCGCGTCGGTGTTTCGCAGCTTAGAAATCCAATTACAGAAAACGAAATATTTTTTCAGAATGGTTTTTTCCCAAATAATGATGCGTCTACCATATTCAGGGTAATTAGGTGAAGAACCACTTCATATCTAGTCTGACAGTTCTCTATAGGTTTCCTATTGTCTCAAATATCTTTCTCACAAGAGGCCATTGCTATTTTTGAAATTGGCACTGCTATTCCTCAAAACATTCTCAGCATCAACGATCTTCTGGAAGAGGCCTCAAAAATTCTGCTGTAGTTCTAGTGTTTCTCCCGTCCTTATAAATCTAAGCAATATGTCATTTGTCAGGGATAAAAACTTACAAAAACAATTCAAACATTTTTTTCCACCTGGTTCGATATCCGAAAATGTCAATTGTTATTTTCCTCGATAATGACATAGTTCGAATAGAAACAGAGACACAAAAAACCAGTTTGAATTCAATTTTTTCCTCATCAGTATTCCTCACGATATATCGAACAGTTTTCGTTGAATATGAATTCATTATGTTAGAAAACAATACATCGTTTTCTCATTTTATCATCAATTTCATTGGCCACATCCTTTGTTTAATTCATAGTGTGCGGCAATTGAAGGTCCACGCTAGATACATGTGTCTAATATTTGGTTCACCTGTTGCATTAAACATGTTGGTCGATTTGAATGTATAATCAAAAAAAGGTGTTATGTTGTTGTAGCTCAAAGTCAAGCAATTGAAGAACTAATTTGCCTAATAGTCTAGGAATATTTATGGTTTGGACAAACCTGACTGAGACGTCATGATACTCCAGCTAGAGAAATGATAAGATTCATTGAATAAAATGAAATATGAGACTTTCTGAGATTTTGAGCAATATATCCATAACAAAGTTATTTTTTTCAATTTTAATATTTGTAATTATCACAAACGCAGATATATCTGACGAAAAATGAACAGCTTTTGCGGTCTGTCTCTCATTGAGGTAAATTTCTTTTCATAACAGAATTATCTTGATGAGTTTAATTTGGAACCACATCTATTGAAAACACGTTTTCCACACCTGAACAGAACCACTGTTTCTTGATGTGTGTTTCGCTAACAATGTTAGTCATCAGGATTTGACCTATTAATTCCATAGAATGAGTTGAATTTTCGAAAGGAATCAGAAAAAATGCAAAGAGAAAAATACAATGGTGATCCATAGTCACCTAATATGACCAGTTTTTCGAAGTAATACGTAACCTGTTGCTGTTTTTTGATGAAAAATAGTGAAGATACTAATAAAATCATTATTGTCAGCAAGATTTTAGACTGTTTTATTGTAACTGTGAAAAAAGGACTTGTCTAAAACAGAAACACAATTATACTTATGTATGTCAGACATAAAAGTCTTGCACTATAAAAATACGAGAGTCACGACAAGTGGTTGGTATATCAAACTAAAGCATATCGAAACCATGTCTAAATCAATTTATTTCAACTCGAGGCGACGCATTATCCACGTGAAAGGTGTGAAAACTGCTCGCCTTAGTGAATTGAACAATTGCCGTCAAGCGTGTCCTTTTCTCGCTGTGGAGAATCTCCATATTTCAACACCACAAAAAAAAATAGATTACGAATGTGAAGTTGTAAGAGTGGAAACTATATAGATGAACACTATACCATAGAATTTTTGAAAAACATTAAGCTTTTTATTGGAAATAAAAAATGATTCAATTCGAAAGGAGTATAAGCATCCATGAATGATAAAATAACTTCCGTGACTTCAGAAGCACAAGCTGATGGATCTTTAGAGCTGAAACAAAATCTGATTTTACTTTTGAATACAGTTGCCTTCGAGAACGATACAAGGATTATGAAATAAAACTATATTTCTTCATCCATTCGATTAATCAAAGAAGACTCTTTTCAACGATACAAACATTTCCCTTCAAAATGCGGCACAGGAACCATTGTCTCCAAATTCAATACTGCGCCATCTATGAGAATATTCTCAAACAACTTGGTGTTGTGAGAAACACCAGTTTTCAACAAAATATGAGGATTGAAATTGACAATCATTTTTAAATATGGGTAATTTTTTACTTCATAGTAGTAGAAAGCTTTCCAAATTTTCTTATTTCCCATCATGATGTATTTCAAAATTGGCTTAATTTGAGAAAATGTAAAGTAAAAAATAACAAACTCAACTAATCGTACATCCAGGAAGAGCTTTCAGAAAATCGACCTTGCAAGCAGGCAGGTGATTTATACAGATTAGTAAACCGAAAATGACGCCATAAATTCTAATCATACGGTGTTAGTCGATCAATAAATGCCATATTCTTCAAGGATGGTATTATTTATTGGTTTCACGATAATGCTCAAGGAAAAAGTAATGAAACTAATGAAATTATTTTCAGAGCCCTGCTATTAGATGACTTCGATATAGGAATAATTATTTTCGACGGGCGCTGGTAATTATTTGTGTGTTTTAAAATTCGTTCTACGGAAAGTTTCGGTCGGTTGGTCTTGAACATGAAAGTTGTTTGTTTTCAGTTTGAATTTTTGCTGTGCAAATTCTATAGACTGAATAGATAATTAGAGAGTTGGTGTAGCCAAAAAACTACAACGGTACCAAAGCAATTTTCTGCGTTCATTAGCCGTGATCTACAAGTTTTTTTCCGATGTTTTATCTACAACTGCAGTAGACATTGCATTTTTTAGATACAGCTGATATATTTCATATGAAAGAGCTGTTGCGCTTGATATCTCTAAGGCCCTCGACCCTGTGTGGCATTAAGGTTTGCTGGTTCAATTGAATGCCACGCCGGTTTCTGCTTCAATAAGTTGATTGATAGTTAGAATGTGTCTTGGCACAATCATGGAATTGCAAAGGCTGCGTTTCAAAATCTTGGAACACCGTTCCGAACCAGAAAACTGGGCAAACCCCAGCAAATGTTGATGCTGAATTCAGCTGAGATCAGAGCTTCTTTGGAGTATTATTCACACGTATGTAGCTCCCCTAAGCATACCCTGAAGCTGCTGGATTCCATGCAGAAAAAAGCAATTTACCTGATTGGAGACTTTGCTGGAATGATGCCCTTTTTTTTCCCGAATCTTACGACCATGATGGCTCACCACACGAAGGCAGACATGAACAAATGCAGAAAGAAGGCTGTCATTATTAGCTCATTGCATCTCTCAGGGCACATCAATCTCGGACCCAATGATCATCTACCCCACGGTGTTGAGGTAGCTACTGATTGATACTGTTGGTGCGCCCCCCAAATGAGTCGTAGCTTCAAAGACAGGGCCCACTCCCACGTTGGTAATAATAATAATAATGGTGATAATAATGTTGATTATACTGGCGTGCTCTCTCGAACGGGTCGGAGCCTCTGCGACAGGACCCGACCTGTAATTATTACGGGTAATGATTTGTTTATTCTGACCTGCCAATCTAATTTTTTTGTTGTCAGCACGTTCACGATGATTACAGATTCCTGTGTTCTCAAAGCTAATATCAAATATAGCGGCTCAATGGTCTAGGGGTATGATTCTCGCTTTGGGTGCGAGAGGTCCCGGGTTCAAATCCCGGTTGAGCCCAATTTTTTTTCAGTTGTATAATGTTTCTTGAAAAACACTATTATTTTTTACATATTCAGTGCTACAAAATTAATTGCGAGGCAATTAAAATGCCAGTTGAGTAATATAAGTTAATTTGATTACAAATTACAGCGAATAAACATAATTTAATACTTATATAAAATTACAACCGCACCAAAGTGTGATACGATATTTATATCGGCAATTTGCATATACATATTTTTTCAATAACGTTTATAAAACGAAGCAGCAGGTATAGTCAAGATTATTATGCAAAACCACAAAAAATGTAGTATCCCGGATTCGATGTGATTAATTTGAGATATTTGTAGCAGTTTGAACAGTTACATGCCATTATGGAATTAGATCCTGGTGGATTATTTATTGCAGTTACATAAGAAATAAAAGTAAGGTTGTTCACATTTACCCAGACCTATCCAAAGTTGTTTTTATTACTATAGATAGATTTAATTAATTGAAGGTGATATAACTTTGATTGAGAGATTAATCACGGAGGCAATTTTGAAATATAGTAATTAGTTCAAAACTGTTACAAATCTGATATAATATAAAAAATCATGGACCATCATGATTTGAATTTCTCTGACCTACATCATGTGCACATCATAACTACTTATACTAGAATCCCTTCTCGTACACACACAGTTTGTACTCTGAGTCACAGAGTGACTCAGAGTGTACGAGAAACAGTGTTTTATAAAAACATTTATACTCACGGGTGCTGAGTATGTCTAACAAGCGATATACAATGAAGAACTGAATCTGTTTTAATCATCCACTGATGATACTGACTTGATTAGTGAAACGCACGTTTTTGTTGTCAATAGATTTACTTTACGCCACATAAACTCCTCATTTCATTTCAGTCTCCAGAACTTAGAGAATCTCATTAGAAACATCATCAATTCTCAACTTCCACCTAATTCCAAATTTTTTTCGTTTGATTCCACAAATTTTTCACCAAGCTTATTTTCAGAGTGAATGCAAAAAGACTAGCGACATCTATGTGTTGCGCTCGAGACATTTTAGCCCATCTAGTATATTTTCGTATTGGTTTGCACCGGTTATTAGATTGTTATTGTATTATTACTGCAGCATTTTTCATGAGAAACATGAACACCAATCACTGACGTCATTAGCAAGATTTCCACTGATTTCCTATAAATAAACATCGTCTATAAAACATGCGTTCAACATCCGTGAGAAAACGAATAAATTCACTGAATGGATCGATTTGCTAACCGCAGATCCCGATCGGTGGTTTTTAGATCACTCATGCTCTCAGGTGTTCTTGGAAATCAATGAAATTGTCAAAAAATATTTATGAGCCCAGCGTTTACTGACTAATTGCGAGAAAAACGTGACTAAAAAATCAACGATGATACCATACAGGCGATCTCAAACCGGAATCTCTGGTCAATTTTCTCACTTTCATCGGATGCCCATGAAGATGAGGTTATTTTTTTGTGGTGTGATTTGTTTCATCAGCAAATTTATAGTGAAATATGAGGTGATATTTCATTTTCATCTTCGTCATGGTGTTTCACGACTTTTACATAAATAAAAGCAGGACCTTGCAACGTCTTTCGCGGGTATATTTAAGCAAATAACAGAGTGCCTCCAGAATTAAAGTGAAGTAGTTTTTCTCCAATGGAACACCAAATATTTGAATCATTCAACTGATTTTTCCTTAATTTTCAGTATTTTAATGTTCACATATGTCAGAAAAATGATTTGAACTTTATAACTTCAATTTATTATATGCGAGCGCTTTCGATAGCTGGCTGTGCTATCATCTTTTTGGCTCTACTTATTCTGGACGTTTTATCTTCTTGTTTGTTCTTTTATGCGGTTAGAACGCCTCAGTGAAGGTACTGCAGGTGAATTTGCCTGTATTTGGGTTACATTAGGTAATATCCTTTGTGTTGGATTTCATCTAGGTTCACTGTTTCTAGGAATGTGTATTGTATGTTGTTGTATGTTAGGTCTTGTTGTGTTTTGATTTGTATTTGTTCCTGGAAAAGTGAATAATGACTTTTGAATTTATGGATGTTTGACTATTCCCAGATGTCCATACGGTTTCCTATATTTTTTAGTTTTATGAGTTTTATGTTTTCTAGTGGGGGAAAGTTATGTTTGTTCTATATGGCGTGTATTGCTAGGTTTAATTTATATGTTATTGGGTTTATGTATGCATTTTTGTGCTCGTCGTTCTTTTGGATCAGTTTTTTTCTTGGTTTGGCCAAATTTGTTGCAGTCCGAGCATTGTATACTGTACACTCTGTTCAGGTTTTTACCTTCTTCTTTTTAAGAACTGTTCATTTTTTGTGTTATTTTCGTGTTTGGCTTATAAGTGATGTTGATGTTGATGTTCAGGGGTTTGAAGATGTTTGTTAGTTGGTGACCTACGTATGTGAATGCAATCCATCGTTATGTTGTTTTATCTGTTGGAGTAGTTTGATCCTTGTTCTGTATTTTTTGTTCGATTCTATTTTCTTTCTTTTGGAGGTTAGTACTAACTGAAAAAGCGGTGATTGCAATAAGAATAGCGCCATGTATGTGTTGGGCCTAAGACTTTTCAGCCCATATAGTAAATCTCCTAATGATGCTAACTCAGTGAGCGGAAGGCGCGTCAAGGGACAGCATTTTAATTCTGATGAGGAAAACTTTTTTCAGTAGATCCAAAAAGATCAATACAAGAAATGTATTTATTCATTCGATTTCATATTTCTTTCAATATAAAAATTATTTGCTTTCCAGTATATCCGTTCTCTCACAGTTATTGATGTCATTGAAAGTTCAGAAATATAGAATTTTTGGAACTTTCTGAAAATGTTTGGTACAACTTTGTTTTTTTCTAGCTATCATTCATTTCTTCATCTAATTTCATAAGAGGTTTCATAAGATTTGTTGCAAAGCATTGGACTTGATATATGTGTATGATGCAAGATGTTTTATAACCTTTGGCTTGTTGAGGGTGGATGCGGGTCAATTTGAGCCAGCTGCGATTTTAGAATATCACCTGAAAAATTAGTTGGTGTCATAATAATGCGGGGTCAGATGTGAACTTTATTTTTTTACAATGAACATGTGTATCTGAAACTATGATGAACGAGAGCTCAAAATTATTCTTCAGAAATTTCGGTATGATGTTAGTATAATTCCCTCATGGACATCACGTAGTGTGTTGTAGTCTCTTTCATTCAAGCAACTGAGTTCTGAATCATTTTCAAGTCGCTGCTTCATAGGCACACATTGAGTCTAGTCGTTTTGTAAATTCAGAAATTGAAACAAACGATTATCATAATCAGATTATTAATATACCATTACTCAAAAAATCCCCTTTCCAATAATATCGACTCTGGTTCGTTTATCTCAAGGAGCGCATCAGCTGAGATGAATGTTACAGGATGAAGGATACCATTCGCACGTTATAGGCCGCCGACATGCGATTGTTTCGCGGCACCAGATGATCCACATTGATTAAAACAATTAAGACAAGGACGATGCATAGGTCATTCAGAACTTTCCATCTTCATTCTAGCGCGAAGTTGCAAAAAGTCCGTTTGTTTACAATACTTTGCATGATTCACCTATTTTCGAGGCGTTTGTATTCTTCGTGAGACCCAGATCAATGAGTTAATAATGACACTGTACGTTTGCTGAATTGATTTGAATTTCCGTATGAGTACAGAAAAGAAACGAGTCCATTCAGTTTTCAAGGCTATCAAAGTCGCTTTTGATGTATTGATTTTCTGCTAAGCGTGTGGCTGAAATCTATAACACAGCTTTTCTTCCCTACATTTGTCAACATTTGCCGAATTCCCAAAAAACAGGACATAAAAACGAAATTCACCGCCAATAAATGAATGTCCACATTCCTCCATTCCCCCAAGGACAAAATTGTCAATGAATCCCAGGGTATATACGAAATTCCATGTTCCGACTGCCATAGAACATATGTAGGACATACCAACAGACGTGTGACAAGTAGAGTATACGAACACAATTTGCTTTCCGAAAGTCAGGCCCACCTTAAGCTCTGTCCAAACATCATCAAGAGACAGGACACAATATAGACTTTGCGAACACCAAGAACATCGCCACAGCGGAAACACTACAAGCTCGGATAATTCGCGAGGCCATAGAAATCGTCGTGATGACGGTCAGAGACTTCCAACTACCTGGACACCCCCAATTTCCCGAATCCACTCCTCACCAAGACGTCCAGTGATGGTAATCAGCCGAAGCCCTGCCTCCACTTTCCACTTATGTAGCACCCGCCGATTAAATACCACCCTTCGATACCTCAGTTCGATCTAAGGAATAGGTGGACGTCAGAGAGAACTCGTGACGTGACCTGGGGGGTAGGCTGATTGAGGTCCCGGCGTCAAGTCACATCAATTTCTTGAGAATGACTTCAAAATCGGAGCCGAAACGTCAAACACAAAACTTCAGACGCCATTCAACCAGAGCTCAAAAAGATTCCAAACTCTCCCAAATTTGAACTTTGTGAAGGTTTAAAAGTTGACAAGGTGTGTAGAACTGTCTACATGAAAATATAGTTTCAAGTTTCCGAGAAGCTGCTTTCGCTAATCCAGTGAAGTGATAGGGCGAAGGCTACTGGTATCCAGTTTGTTATCCAACAAACTAATCGACTCAGAGAATAGTATACGTTTCCATAATCAAATCTGGATATTTGGATTTTTATAGCATCATATTACACTATATGACTCATTCCAAGCAGAACTATACTTTAGATCCTCATTAGTATATGAGACTATTTTGCAAACGTATATTTGCACATCCATCTTCATGAAAGGAAGAGACTACTGTGCTGTTGTTGACAAAGAAGAATATTGTTTTCCTGGTCTTCCCGATCGCTGATGGATAATAGAAAAATGATTGGAGGTAATGTGGATACTTGTAGGCCACCATTTAACGTGAAGATATCGGGAAGAGAACCATGCATGACTACTTGTAACTTATAGTAGCCATTTCTATAACACTATACTGCATACTATACATGCTTTACAATTGCTGAATCACCAAAAGAAAGGGAGTGGATATATCCGTATATCTATATCCGCCCTTCAGAAAACAAGATTGAGCATCAAAACGCATTTGGTAAACCCTCATATCACATACGTGAAGTACTTGAAGATTTTTCTGTCGGTTGTGATGTTAGGTGTCGTTCCCACTGGAGCGATACGATAAGGGATGCAACATGAGGAATCTTTTATCGCCCTCGCAACGATCCCAGTGCACACTGGAGCGATACGATAGCACGGGTTCTGCTCGACCATGAAGGAAATAAGAGGATTGCACGTCTTCTTGCTGACGAACGATAATGCGTCATTGGAAAAATGTTCTATTCCACACATAATGGCATCATTAGGTCTTTCGAATAAAAAAAATCGTTGATATCTCACATAAAGATAGGAAGTCCTTAATGAAAGGCCCGTTATATTTGGGAATATGCTGTAAATAGATTTCTTTATGATTCAAGAAATTACTGGTATAGTAAACCAACTGCCTTCCAACAAGAAAATAGCCGAAGAGTCTACAAATCCGTAGTACAAATTTGTTGGTGCATTTTTCAAAAATGTTAACAATTATTCCGCCAGGATTATAGCTTTGTTGATGTAGAACTGTTCCAGTATTTGTCTAATAAAACACTGTGTAGAAGTAAGCAATGTCGATTGTAAAGTGGATATAGTTGGTGATGTTTTTTTCTCTAAATCAACTGTAAAATGGGATCAAATGATTGTCAGTGACGGTATCTGATAAATTTCTCATGCACCAAGAACGAATCCTCAATCTATTGCTATGAGTGAGAAGTGATACGCTTTGTTGGCTCGAGCTCCGCTTTAATCCAAATCACCACTTGAGATCAGAGTTTCTCATCAAATTTTTAGAATTCCGCGATTTTTATCCAATCGAAACCTTCACCGTCAAAATGAAGCGTATCCTTCGGAGTACGGGCATTATATTATTACATGAAGAATAAGAACGCCTTCTAAAGATGCCGTCATTATCTTAGTTAGTAATAGGTGTAGAATTACAGATATTTCGCTAAATAGTCGCTTGCGGCATCACTTTAATGATGCTTATCGCAAATATTAGAACTCAGTTCTCTATGCCTTATTTGATGCGATATTCCGGTGTCGAGAAAGTATCGGGCTGATTTATGAGTATACAGAGATGGCCAGAAGTTTCTCTCAGATTCAATACATGCATGATCTGCTACCTGGGCTGGAAAGTATCGGGTCTAACACATAGTTAGACGCTAGTCTTATTCCCTACTCACAATGAAATGAAAATATGTACTCCAACACATGTCTATATAGGAAGAAAAGAAAGAATACGGATTAATATAACCAGATATCTGGTGCTTCAGTTAATGACAGTATTAAAAAGAGAAGTTGAATTTTTCCTGTTTCACAATGTAAACCATAAGTAATAAAGTCCTCCATAGATGAAGTCGACAAATAATATTTGGTTTCTACTTTTCCTGCTCCATTCCAAATATTCCATGGATTGAGAAATCAAATAGCATAAAAACGAAGGGGATGGTCATTACGATATCAGAATTATAGCAAAAAATGCATACTGGAAAAAATATCATATCTTCTCCCGGAAAAAAATATAAATCATTGTATTCCAAAACTCAACCAGTATGATTCAACATATTCCTCTACTAGTCTACAGATCTATTGTCTTCACTTCCCCCAACATCAATTTCATTCATTCATCAATTATTTCGAAGACTGCACGAAAAAGATCGCCTTGAATTTTTTCTGTCGAATCTACAAAAAACGAATAACTGTCTAATTCACTCGTACCACGACCAGAACACATCCTCCTCTGAATATTCCGAGGAAGTTACACAATCGCAAAAACAGTAAGCGGAGGAAACGGATCAAGGTCACACTTATGAGATGCGATAAGAGAACTGCAAGGAATTATAGAGGTTCCATTGTTTTTGTTGACTCACTTTGATACGGTTCTCGAGCATTGTTACATCATACCTAATAACCTAATTTGAACGCGATTCGGTTGTTAGATACGGATGTGTTTTTACACTCCAGAAATTCTCATGCAAGAGGATATTTGACAATGAACTCCTCGATGTCCATGGACAATTGAGCTTCCTCGATATTTTCTTCATAGCCAGCATTTCACTTTTTGATTTCATATATCATTTGTTAGGAGTTTTTTCTAGATCTAACCTATAAGGATTTTCAATGTATAAGATCACAGTTGTGTGGTCCTTGTAATGATTCAGATTTGTCATAACCAGAAAGAAACTACATATAAAATGTATATTTTTCATATCAATCTGTGTATGATTTGAATATGTTTGTCAGTAGCTTATATTGATGTGTTTAGTCTTTCTTTTCGTGAAAGTTGCTGATTTTCTATATGTTCATTCATGGATAAGTGCGAAGCCAGAAGTATTGTTTCTCACACAGGTATTATTTTGTAGAATTCTACCCCAAAGCTTCAACTTCTATGAATTTTAAGTCACAAATATACACACAACATACAATATACTGTACATAACATGTAACACACTACACATAACATGCAAACACACAACACAAAACTCCCATGAGATACAAGAAATGGAGCAAACAAAACATACAGACAACACATAAAAGGCGCAAAAACACATACAACACACATGTTTGTACAACAAACAAAACACATACAACACAAAATACACAACAAACACATACTCAATATATAAAAAACACAAAAAATACTGAACACGTAAAAAATACAAACACAAAATAAATTCAACATAAAATACACAGCAAACAACAAACACACAACATATAAAAAACATAAAAAAATGAACACGTTAAGAACGCAAAAGACACAAACAAAACACACAGCACAATAAATACAACAAACAAAATATATACAACATAATATACACAGCAAACAATAAACACACACTCGACATATAAAAAACACAAAAAAATGAACACGTAAAAAACGCAAAAAACACAAACAAAACACACAGTACAATACATACAACAAACAAAATTCATTCATCATAAAATGAACTGCAAACAACAAACACACTCAACATATAAAAACACAAAATAAAATACGTAAAAACTGCAAAAAACAAACACAACACATTCACAATGTTTGAAAGATAACGACTATGCAGATGACGTATGAGAAGTGATAATAATCCAGAACCAACTGGTGTTTTCAAGAGCAGGAAAAATAAAGAACAGCAATCAGCTCTTTAACAGAATGATCCTACTCAAAACAATTATTCTATTTGTGTACTGCCCCTTATTTTTCCGAAGAATTGCAGTTAATTTTCAGACTTTGAAAATGATTCTGAAATCATTTAGAATCATTCAAACTTAAACTTAAAACTTAAACTTTGAAAATTATTCTAAAAATGAAGAAACGGTAAAAAAATGAAATTGGAAGTGAAAATCAACACGTAATTCCTGAAACATTGTAATTAGTGTTACGCCCATGGCGATAGTAACAAGGTGAGGGAGTGAAAGAACCACTACTGGTAATAAAATTATTCTGCTGATCTATGATTGAAATATCAACAGGGATTTGTTGTAACTATGGGTTTTTCACCAGATCCAGTTCCATGTAATATTGTGAATTTCTTCTTCTTGAATTTCTCTGAACAATTGAATGGTGATTTTTTACCTAAGGATTGTATAATTTGTAAAAATTCTTGAGAATATGTGCTTTCAATCTTCCGTATCAGATCTTTCAGTACAGCAGAACTCACATTTCTCCTGGTCTCTACAATTCACTTTCTCTGAATTAGTGGAAATCAAAGATTTGGCAGAAAGCTGAGTTTTTTTTTCAGTTTTAAGATCCATATTCAAACCAAAGACTACCGAACTTATAAGTCTCCACACGTATCTGATCTAACATCTCAAGTTTTCAACGATCTCAAAGATGACTGTAGCAGTTTTTGTGCCTCCACCTCCACCGTACCTTCTTGATAGGAAAATCCATGTCCAACAAAATCAAACTGGTGTTTGTAGAAATCGATAATTAACATCGTCTTCTTCAATCCAAATTAATCTTAATGATAATGGTCGCTCAGCTGAGGCACTTCTTCATATTTTATTCGTATGTGGGTGGACCGCACATTAAATCACTCATCTGAAACTGATTACGGAAACTTGAGGAAGGGGAACAACGTTGATAGGATCTTTTATCGTATCGAGCATACATAACATTTTTGTCACGCCTCGGCTAATAATACCAACATTAAAAGCTATAACTCAAACGAACCTGTTAATTGAAATTATCCGAATGCTGGCCACATTTATTGTCAGTCAAAAAATCCTCTACAGTTTGAGAAGGTCATGTTTCCAATTATAATTATACGGCATAATATTTATTCTAATTCGAAATTAATTAATTTATGTTCGAATCGTGACCAAGTTGTTCTTCGAGAAGATTTGAGATCATGTGAGACTCGAACTGAAGTGTATTCTCATGTGAGGTAAATAGAACTCAATTACAGAGTGCCAAGTTGGTTTAGCGTGTACAGAAGATTTCGTCAGATCCGCCTGACAGCTCTGTTCTGTTTGACGAGGACGTTTTTGCTGGAGGACTGAATATGTTGAAGGTACATTCGAAGTTGGTCGGTGACTTTGTAGGAGTGACTACAGAGAACAGAAAGTGAGGCCTTTTTTTGAGGGAAAAAAATAAAGCGTTCTACGAAAGTGGATTGAAATGTTAGAGTGGCGCTGGAATGATTTTGTAGCTCTCGATGATTCACGTTGATGGATAAAGTTGATTTTGAACAAAAACGAGTTTTTTCTCCAAGGTTCGGGACTTTTCAACACATGTTAAGTCTGTAACGATTAGAAAATCGAAATATTCTTAATGGATTTCAATAAAATTAAAATTATATTATATGTGTTCTGAGCAGAAAAAAATGGTAGCAACGAAAACATCCGAAACGAACACTATAAATTGAAATGGAGTAAGTAATTTATGTACACAAAAAATTAATTGTGCAATAAATGTTCGAATTGAAGTCTTTCTATTTCGAGACAAATAATGGGACAATAAGATGGTCTGCAAGATCACCAGATCTTACTATTTTGGACTATTTTCTATTGGGGACATTGAAAAATAGGATTTATACTAGCAGAGAGATTGAAAATGTGGAAGACTCGAGATTGAGGATTTTGAATGATTTCGCAACAATGCAGCAAATAAGTGTATTAAGGGCAATAAATGGAAGGACTCCAATATATTTATTGCGAATATTTATTGCGCCAATAATTTTTTTGGGTACCTATATAAATTACTTTATTTCTATTTTCATTACAATTATAGTGTTCGTTTCGGATGTTATTATTGTTATCATTTATTTTTCTGCTCATTTGAACACATATAATATATTTTTGATGTAGATATGTTCAAATAAACATGAAAGGTTTTTTTATTCAAAGTTCTTTGAAGGTACCTAAATATGAAAAAAAAACTCTCGAAAAACTGTACGATACATAGCTCCCTCACCCTTTCAAAGTGTGTTCGTAAGGAGGACAAAAGAGACACAAAACAGACTGGGAATTCATGTTCAAAATCGTGATAAAACATCCCTTTGTAAACTTAAGACTGTTAGTCTAACTGTCAGATCATATATAACTCTTCTACTATCGACGTGAAGAATTGGTGCCAGCTTTAATTGGTGGTATAAGTTGCACTTGTAATGGTGAGGTTTTGTGCCCTCAATTTGAGAAACCGAAACTTCTGATGGACAAGGATTCTGGATGTAGAAACCCCAGTCAGTGAAAATAGTGGTTACAAATTCCAGAAGGAGTTTCCATCGATAGCATGATTGATGCCAATATTGCTAGAAAGTTGATTATTGGAAAATAGTATGAACTGAAATGTAGTGGAATTGCTATGCAAATCATATTAGGATGGACAGTTATGGGAAAAGTGATTCCTCAATATTCATTGTGAGGTCTTCCAAAAACAGCGCAATAGAATCTAGAATGGTCTGTTTTGTTGTTTTGAGTGGATAATTTTGGAGCGTAAGAAAGGTTTTATTATTTTTCTTTTTCAGAATTATTTTGTTTGTGGTCTTTATTTCATCAATTTCCCGTGAGTGTGACTGAAAACAGCAGACAAAATATACCTTTTTATTCAACTATCGTGAATGCATGAACTTAACTTTGGCGCATATGTGACCTCTGGAGTGAAAACGACTACGCTATCTTCATTTTCCCGCCTACTATTGGCGAACATCTTCAAATGCGTGACATCTTTATTCGTCCTTACGAAGCATCATCGTTTGCGTCATGCACATCTCCCATTGTGATTCGAGAAAAATGTGAGTAATTTGCGGAATTGTTACAGGCATCGGAATAACTTTCAGATAATTAACACTTCTATTATAATTTGGCCCAATGATCATAAATTATGACACACCTTCGATTTACCGCTCTGAGTGCAGGTGATGTTCTCAAAGATCGGTAATGTACGTAGATGGGAAGTGTTTTCGTTACTACGCGTTACTAATACTTGATTGGATGAGTGTGTGAAGGGTAATATGTGTTACGAGGGACTGTAGATATTGACCTTCCACTACTTTTGCTCGATATCATCTTTTCTCGCTCTGATTTCTAACACCAACTCATTATTTTGAGTCGCTGCCATTTCCTTACCAACTTCATCGTCCTCTTCCACTACTTTCCTTCTCTGTCGAATCATCTAATACGACAATGACAGATGACAAGTGAAGTAAAACACTGAATCACAACATTCACAGCAAATTAGGTGCGTGTGAGTTGTTATTAATAAGTGGAAATTTCCGATGTGAAATATGCAGAAATGAAGAAGAGTTTTGAATACTTTAGATTAGAACGAATGCTCTTCCAGCCGAAGTTAAGATTAGAAGAAACAAAAATCTGGGCTAGTAGGTCCTTGTCGAATAGTACTTGGAACTACAATACAAAATAAATACCTAAGATACATGAATTTCGAAAAATGTCACGTATTTCCTAACGTCGATACGATTTATACAACACAAATGACCTTTTTTATAGACCTCCAGGACAATTTTCATAGTTTTCAGATTTTTGAGGGTGAAAATATCCAAAGAAGGTCTATAAAAAGCGAACGAAGATATTTTACTGTTCTTGTTGATAGAATAAAATCGATCGATCGTCGAATGATGATATTCATTCTCATGGTACCAGATGGTATTGGCAACCTTGAAGCCACACGCATTTCATAATCAGAAAAAAAAGTTCAGAAGTTTAAATATTCAATGGATTAACCAAATAAGTGAATGGAATACATTCTACATCGACCAGGTGACCTTTTTTTTCTAGGAGTCATAAAATCATATTTTATGACAGTTAGTATTCCAAAATCGAATCGTATAAATTTTCATAGGACTCGAATCGAGAAAGCATCCACTAATTAATGTGAAATCATTGACTGCATAAATAATGTTAGAGAGAGGTTAACTGAAACCAGGAAGTTATCGACGCATTAAATGTTTTTGATGATTAAGTGTCGACATTTTGATTAACGACAAAGAAAGTATTGCACGCTTCGCGCAGTTATCGGTTTTGTCAATTTTCAATTGAATTCATTCACTCATCCACTAATTTTACAAAATAAGTACCAAAAAAACTCTATGGTTGATATTGTGGTACGGATTTTCTTAAACTTTGACAACTATGTAACTTATTCAACAGTAAGTACTAGAGCAGTCGAGAAGTTGAATATTGAAATGAAACTCTACACAAAGATTCGTTTCTATTGTAGTCCGAAACTGTACATCTCATCTGAGTTTTTGATTATACTTAAATGAGGACGGCTGAGGATATTTTTCAGCAACTGAGAAGTTGGCTTCTTTCATAACTGCTCTATACGTGAATTCCAATAGTTATAAATTGTTTATTTTTCTGATTTCTATTCTGGAAACTGAAACTGGATGGAAAAATAGTTCAATCAGGTTTATTGGAAATAATATTTATATATTACGATCTATAAAGATTCTTTTGGGATATTTTTCCCTATTCTTTACCTGAATATATCACCAGTTTCCATCTCAATGAAACTGAGCAGAAATTGGAAATTCATCTCAAGTTTTTCCCTTTTGTAATGTTGAAAATGATTTTGGTGTATCAAAATCATGTTCTACTTCGACATTGACTGCGATAAACTGTATTATCGAGCCTGAACAAGCTTTAAGAAACGAAATTGTACAAGATAGCTTCAGAAATGGATGGGTCCAATACGAATAAAATAATGATTGCAATAGAAATTCTATTTGCACATTTGAATGGATAATTTTGCACACATCAAACTCCCTCATTCTATTCACCCGATAATATCGCCAGTATCCATCTCAATAAAATCGTAGGTAAACGGCAAAATGCCGTCTGAATATGTGCATATTTAGTGGAGCAGAATCACGGATTCGCGTCGCATAAGTTTGACCAGCGTGTAACATAGATCTGAAATCGTTACAGAATCCTCATTTGTATTCCACCCTTTTTACACAAAAGAACGTTATCGTGAAAATCATCTGTCGATATTTGCTTCCTTGTTGCTCAAGCCTCGATTCAAAGACGGGAATGGAGTCACATCGGAGCTGTTGCATGGATTTTCTTCGCAATGTCTTTCAAAGCTACGTTTCAACATATCTTCGTCATCCAAGACGATTACAAATACAGAAAAAATCAAATGAAATGGATTGATAACTAATCTGAGTTCTACCTGAAAATCGCCACAGAATAAGTGAAAAAAAAAGTTTTGAAATGGTTGAGACCGTTTCACGACAGCAGACTTTTAGATGCTTTCGAAAGTTTGGAAATCGATAATTGTCGAAAAAGATCTATGAACAGTCATAATGGTCTCATTCCAAACAGCACATTGTTCTCTCTCTCTTTCGTAATAACTACAGATAGCAATCAGATAAATATTCGGTACAAATAGTCAGCAACATATAAATAACACATAAATTAACGTATATAGTAACATATAAATTATCTAGAGGTAATGGGTTGTTTTTCAACAATTTTGGACATTCCAATAAGTCGGCGATTATTTCTATCAGTACATTATATGTTGTTATTTTATGTATTATGTTATGTTTATGTTATGTTTATGTTATGGTTATGTTTATGTTATGTTTATGTTATGTTTATGTTATGTTATGTTTATGTTTATGTTATGTTTCTGTTATGTTTATGTTATGTTATGAAATAAGTAAACACAATAATATTAATAGCTTGTTAAAATAATATTGTTGGGTTTACTGATTACTACATAAGGACACATTGCAAAAATACATTTAGATAGGCAAATTGTGAAATTAATTTTTATATAGCTGAAAATTTGTTTTATATACAGCTATAACAGTTTAACATATATTGTAAAATAATAGATACGGAAAAATTGTTGAATTAATTCAGGTTGGATGGGTGGTACACCTGGATGGTTTACCTATATGGGATAGCTATACAGCATAAATAGGGTTAGCTTCGCGTTAGTTTCTAGTTTTAATCTTCTTCTTTGAAGATGATCACTTGGTGATCGAAACACGTGTCGAAGTGTTAAAAATAACGATTTGGTGTTGGGAAAAAACTCCAGTAATATTCATTATGGTTATGTTTATGTTATGTTATGTTATGTTATGTTTATGTTATGTTATGTTTATGTTATGTTTATGTCATGTTTATGTTTGATGAGCAATTACTTTTTGGGATAATTAAGAGTTCTACTCCACACAATAATCGGATGGATTGTGTTGAATATACATTGTATTCAATATATATTGGAAGTGTTTCAATTTCAAAAAGTTTGTTATATCTCCATGTTGGTGGATATTATCATCCTTTCATTCAACTAATACAGTAGGTGTTGAAGAACGGCAACAGATTTCTATATCTAAAACAATATTCATCAGATGACAATCAGTTGTTAAAACATGTGTTAAAGGCATTGACATTCTTCGCCAGATTCGAGCATGAAAAATCAGTGGCTCTTACGATAAAATCGACACAGTTCAATTCCATTGTCTCCTAAATCGTTTTAATGCTACTAATGATAATACCTCCTCCCAAATCTCCACCGCGCCTTTTTTTCTATTGTATGTATGATGTGCTCGGACAAACCGATACGCTATCTCGTCTATATTCAAATTTGTTAATCAGATCAGTTAGCAATGGTATCGCGTCCAGCTGATTTGATACTATTAGCCAGCCGAAAATGGACGGTATATCTGAATAATCCCGGAATGAAATTATAGTTTCATTTCGTCAGTCTCTGAAATAGTTTTTCAGTAATATTGAGTGGGTCAGCGAACTATGATAATTCAACAACAACTGAGACTGAAATATATATACAGTGAAGTTGTGTCAGAAATGTGTCATTATCTTAGTACCTGTTCAGCAGAAACTCACAGAAAACCCGAAGATACAACTTTAACCCAGTGGCGGCAATACCATACAAGACCAAACATAGAGCTTCTATAATAGAAGTAATTCACAGAATTGTTAAGGCTTTTTGAGGCTTTTCAAAACCGATTTTGTGGCTACGTTACATAGATGACATTTTCGTCATCTGGAAACATAGAAGGGATGCTTTCAACTTTTTCCTAGACCACTTGAACGCTCAACACACCAGCATCAAGTTCACCATGAGGACTGAACAGGACCAACGAATAGCATTTTTAGATGTACCCATCGAAAGAACCACCATCCTAGTCAAAAGAGAGGAGTCATCTCTACAATAACAAAACGGGCTCGATAAATATGTGAACCAGAGCATCACGAGGAAAAACTGGAACGTCTTCAATTGACCTTCATTTCGAATGGATACAAGTGCACCTGAGATCAACAAGGCCATGTAACTGAAGAGTTCTACAGTTCCAAACGGGAAGGACGCTCAAATGGTTGCACATGCGTATCTACCATATATCACAGGGTCACAGGCAGAATTAGAAAACTCTTAGGGAGACACAGCATTGAAAAGATTTGGAAACCAATCAAGAAAGACAAGAGATACTCACTATCAGCAGCAGGGGTGTATCGGATACCGTGCACTTGTGGGAAGGTATTCATCGGAAACACCAAAAGATCAATGGGAACGAGACTGACGGAGCATGAAAAAAACTGTAGACTGGGCCAAACGGACAAGTCGGCTGTGGCGAAATACGCACTCAGCGGAGGAAACCGCAGGATCTTCTTTGAAATCACGAAACTCATTGCCGACTCATAGCCGACTGGTACGGGAGGCAATAGAGATCCACAAACACACCTATAATTTCAACATAAAAGGAGCAGCTGTAAACCACAACCAAATATGGAATCCCATTCTAAGAAGATCAGGAATGGCAAACAGCATGACGGCAGATAGAAGAGGGTCGAAGATTGTTATTGATAATTTACCTAATCCAAATACAGGTATTAGCATACCAAACTGCCTGAGTCAACATTAATATGCCTCACTCAGGACGTATAAACCAACATGGGGAATTATACCAAAAACTGATTGAATAAGAAATGAATAGTCTTGGTATAAACTTCATGGACTTGTTAGAGTTGAAGTTGAAACTACTATATGTGAACTTCTGTGTCCAGCAGGTCAACAGTACTTCTAATCCATAACGCCCGGTACAGCATACACTCCGTTCCAGTTCAAGCATTACATTCGAATCAGCAATGATGAATTGTTCAATTTCAGCTAATTATTTGGTTGCCATCTGTACCCAGTAATCACTTTCTACGTACGTTGCAACTACAACACGTTTAAATTGATGATTCCAAAGCAGCACAAGCGTCGAGTATGATTTGAAGTGATTTCGTCGATGTGTCTCGTCATTATTTATAATCGTTGACTGCGTACAGTGTCAAAGAAGCAGCTCAAAAATTATATTGCTGACTAATTTGATGAGATATATTCCACAGGTGTTCCCGTCACGGACTGATCGAGTTTAATAATAATAATGATAGTGGTAATATGCCAATTGGAGTCTTTTGTACTCTCAAATTTCAAGTTCATGCGTATTGAGGCAGAAATCTTGAGCAGACAAATGCGGAAGGCCGTCATTTCTGGTTTTTTGCGTCTGCTTAGGAAACACGATTCTCAGACACAATGATCACCTGGTTGATGATACTAGCGCTCCCTCTCAAATGTATCAGAGCTTTGAGGACAAGGCCCCTGATGCACTTTCAATAATGAAGGGGACCTGGCCCACCTGCGCGACTTCAGGAAAAAATAATGAGGAATGTCTATCAATTTAAATTCAACACTATACAACCTATCCAGGGGCAAACTTTTCATGGATGATGCAATCGAATATCAGAATGAATGTTTAAAAACTGCGTGGTACGACGAGGAATGCTGAATCTTTCAATTTTCGAAAACAAATAAGGCGGAAAGACTACCCAAAAGGTATATTTCTCCTTCCGCACAATTTCCAAGCGAAACATCCCTCTTCATCCCTGTGAGAGCACCTGTGAACAATACTCATCTAGTACATCGTGTTGCCGAGAATATTTATCATAAAATGTCCCTAAATAAACAGAATACAATCGTGGAACGTTATTTATTCGATGCGTAAACAGTGTAACTTGCTGGTATTAGCATATTCTTATCGAGCTCGTGCAGCGAGAGAAATTAACAGATGATAAATGGGTACCTCAAGTACCCGTACGGGGGGCCGGACGACACGATGACATGTAGTGATGAGGTGACATCGGGTAATAGCTTAACAGTCGTAGCTATCAGAAATATGTCGAATAGTTATTCGCAAAGACGGATTGGATAGATTAGTAAGCCGCGCTGTGCATGATACATGATCATGGATATCAAGTGAAGTGACAGACCTGAGAAAAAAGATGAAAATGATGAAAATAATGAATATTTCAACGAATCTTCATAGATATAGAAAGTTGGTGTTGATTGCATGATAAATTAAATAATATACGAATAATAAAATTTCTTATAATACTGTATATTTTTATCAAAGCTACATGGAGAAAATCCTTGATTGATTTTTTGATAATATGAATTTCAACAGAAGATTCAGAATCCTCAGAAAAGTGCATTGTTTTTGAAACATTTTGAAACTTTGAATTTTGTCATTTGACGAATAAGAAACAACCTACTATGAGTTCTTTGGTCAATCGCTTTCTATCTTTAAAGCTCTCATTTCGCGCACTTTCACTAATGACGGGTTTGCGCATACTTTCCGCGCGATTTGGGTGACATGGCTTCATTTAAGCGCTTTTTGACGCTGTATGCCAGATCTTTGGTAGATATGGCATCTCTTCCTTTCTGTTGAAGTTCTCTTGGTGTGTTGTGTATTTCTATAGCTTCTAAATACATTCTTGTTGAATAATGACTCAACGTTGCTAGACTTTCGGTATTTTTGAACATGATTTTTTATTCCCCGTCAGCTAATGCATGTTCAGTAGCTGCAGACTTCTTGGTCTGTCCCAATCGGTAACTCCGCTTGTGCTCGACTAGGCGGGTACCAATGCTTCTTTTCGTCTGACCGATATAGCTTTACAACAGTTACATGGAATTCTGTAAACTCCCGCAGATTTGAGTGGGTCTCTGCTGTCTTTGACTGATCTCAGATACTACTATAATTTCTTCGTTGATTTCAAGACAGTGTTAAATATCTCCTTTGTTAGAATTTTCTCGAATCGGTTGGTGACATCTTGTATGTATGACAACATTTCAAATTAACCATTATTGTTTTTGGGAAAGAAAGTTTTTGGTTTTCTACTACTCCATCTTGATACAAAAAAGAATGAGGGAACCTTCCAAAGAAGGAAGGAACACTGAATTATACAGAAGATACTTTTCTCTACTCAGTTTGTATTTCAAACATTCGTTGTGGAATAAAAATCAGATATCATTCACGTGAGTTCTACTTTAAATGAATGATAACAAATTGCACTTACATGGAACACTGTCATCCTCTCTGGTATACATCGATGTTCCGCCCTAAGACACTTGCCCCAAGGCTCTTCAGTACCAAAAATAATCACTCCTAAAAATATAACCCCTTCAATTCAAACCATTATGGTGTTTTCATAAGCTACATTCTCGCGTAACATTTACTTTTTAGGTTATTCGCGAAAAACTATCTGAAAACGTGGGTTAATTGTTTGAAAAATTGACGGTTCTACTTGCGTATGAACCACAAAAAACCGTATACAACAAAAGTTGCTCAAAATTAAACAGTCTGTCCATTCTTTGACTAATTTTCAATGAAGCATTCTCCACCCTCCCAACAAGAAGTGGCATCCAGTCCCAGGCTAGAAGTAACCCCCAGTTCAGGATCAACTTTGGAGTAGGGGTTGAATAGATTCTCAGTCCAAATTTTTTTAAATGTTATTTGGAGAGAAATACACGGAAAAAAGTTCATTGTCTCGATTGTATATTAAGTATGTTTGAAGGTGGTTGACATTAAGGTGGTTGTATATTGAGTATAATTCAATCCAATTTCCTAATTCAGACTATTGCGTAACAACCATTTTTGCAATTGAATCATTTGTATGAAGAAATGTCCAGAAGGTCAAGATGTTCGAGTTGATCCCAAAATCTCTGGAAAGTTCATCATATGTCTGTTCAAAATTTTCACAGAAATCTGTAACATTCTAGTGTATCACTTCGTATATTTCGAACGAGACATTCTTATTATGGAAATGTGTATCAAAGCCACACCTAGCAACATTTGACAAATGAATAACCAGTTGCATTACCGGGGGTTATTCTCATAATATGCATATTATGCGAGTGATTAATTGTCGTCGGACTCGATAAAAATTAAGAAATATGTAATAATTGTATGGTAATGCGATCTGAAATATAACGTCTTGTTGAGTGGCATTGTGAGTCAAGAACGATATCAATAATTTATGAGGTTTTGTTTACGAAGTGTGTCTCTATAATGTAGGTACCTTTTCCGTTGAAAGATTCTGAACATGAAAATTGTTTTTTGTTCTTTCAGTATCCTGGAAAATAGAGAATCGTTCACTGCTTTCTTCAACTTCTCACTACCCGACGAAATTGATAATTGTAGAAAGGATATAAATTTGTATTATTATTGTCATATACCTATCACCAGTCTTTATGAAAACGCTCTGAAGTATAAATGTGTAATTTTAATCACAGTTGCACAATAATATTCAGTGAAACAATGTATTCGAACTTAACATGCAAAATTATCAAAACAGGAATAAATATGCCAAGGTCTACTAAGATCTGTTTCGCCCGGAAACAGACCAAACTGATTCCCATGTCAACTACACCGTTTTGTCGTCTCCTTTCTCTGTTATTCCGCTGAATCCTCTCTTTCTTCGCTATTATTATGCAACTTCTTATGTGGAACACTCTAATGTGCGCTTTTGTAAAAAGTAAATTATACATATTATCTTGGTCGCAGGTTGATATTTTGCACAATTTACGAAACTATTGAAATCTAATATGCATGCAATTTCATTTTATCATCACCATTTGACGAGTCGGAAAGCTAGCTATTAGTTGTGAAGGGTACGTGAGTATTGAGAAATCAACGTATTGGTATCATTAGTTCTTTGGTTGTATTGTGGAAACATCAAATGTCGATTTCTTAATCCCGTACATCGAGTTGGTTGAAGAGACAATTGTGCCATTGAATCCTTTTGTGGGATGGAAATGTTGAGGACAGCTAATTTCGGTAGCATCTGCTTAAAAAGTTTATTGTTGTGCCAGCCTGACAGTGCTTCTCAAAGAGCTATTCGGCAATCTAAATTTGTTTCGAAGATACGGAGCGAAAAAGAATTTCGACAACGATATTTGTTGAAAATGTTGTTGATAATGACTGCCCCTCGCTTCAGAACTCTTTCAGAAACACCAGGATCGTTTCTGATTGCGTAAAACTCAGCAAATTGAATGTCTGCAGCCGTTTGTAGTAATGGGAATGTTGTTGACAGGTACCAATGGAATTGGTGGGAACCTACCCTATGTGTTTTTCTAGGAAATGATCTATCTATATACCAACTTACATTTGAATCCGTTGAGCTGGTCAGGCGTCAAAAAATAATAAACGTAAATACATACATTGCATTCATCCATTCTCAGAAACTTCACGCATTTGTAATATCAGTAGGAGTAGGATTAGTAGGATTACCAATGTATATCATCCTAATCCTTTCAGTTTTTTTTTCTGCTGGTGCTATTCAATATTGTGTAAATGGGTACCTATTGATTGACTGATGCTCTTATATTAACGTACAGCCGAAGCTACTGAACCTAGAATCTTAAAATATGCAGGTAGGTTCTTTGTATAGCGTAAATGAGTATCAAGAAAGGGAATCAGAAATTTCCACCTCCAAGGGGGAAAATAGGGGTTTGAAGATTATATTGAATTTCGTGGGCAACAACTGGAAATTTAATTTATGCGGATCATGGTTTGAACAAAAAACTAGTACTGTAACTTCCAGATTGATGTGAAAAAAAATGCATTCTCTGTTTTCCACGGCAGTTTTGCAGCTATCACTACCCTCGTGTATATCTGTAGATAGGTATTTTCATATTTCTATCGCTTTCGTTGTTATTCGTTTATAACATACAGATTGTAGATATTAAGAATTATGTCCCTCGTCTCCCCTACGCTCTTCGAATCATCTCCGACAGCTCGCGCTGTCTTCTATTATATTCCTCCACTAATTCACTTTGACGTGACCCACCTGATTCCCACGACATCCTGCACATGGCTCGCTGCGACGTCCAATTAGAATCAATTGACCCGATAACAGCGAACACTTTTTCTACGTGCTTTTGTTATTTTCTGCCGAGCATATTGCCCAAAGAACAATAATTTACATGATAACCGTCATAACCATTACGGTCACCTCTTCCTGGATAACAGGGGAATCGGAGTGCTCTTGGAAATAGTTGTATTCGAGAGTGTTGAACATTTCGTGTTGATATATATGATTGTTTCTGTTGCTTTCTATTGTACCAAATTCAATATACATTTCTCTTAATACCTTTGCAAACATAAATCGCTTTCGTATGTGACATCTCGTCAATCGACTACCATCTTTTCAAACGAATTATTCGACTCGTGTTACGTTGGCAAAAGTGGACTGATTCAAATGGTGCTTATTCTGATTGAAATTAATGACGATTCGCTGATATTTTACAGTTTGAAGTAGCCTCATAGAAACGGACATTCTTCTTCTAATTCTCATTCTACTTGGAATTCTGGTCATATTATCCTTATTGTCCACAAATTTCTCTGATCGATCATCATTTGTTTTGAATACTGTGTATCTTTTTGGCAACACTGTTTTTGACAGATCACTCGTGAATCGTGTCTTGTGTCATTGTCAAACTTGTTCAGTTTGGTCAATAATTTAACCGTGAATCGACTTACGAATGAACAACGCTTGCAAATTATTGAATTTTATTATCAAAATTCATGCTCGGTGAAGAAAGTGCATCGTGCACTTCTTCCAATTTATGGGCAGTTTTGTCGGCCTACTGAGGGAGCTATTCGGAAGCTTGTGACTAAATTTCGAACCCACTTTACATTGTAGATTCCATAGTTATCAGGAAAAGATTAACTAAATTCAACGTAAGATTTCAATCAAGTCATCTGACGATATCATGCTTCATACAGGGTTTTCCAAAAATTCTCAACGAATTTCCTGTTCCTCATCTTTCTGGTCACACATTTCCCTCATCGGGCGAATACCACCTCGTAGATTCCCCGTCGATATAGCAGATGCCTCTCGGAGATTGCATACCTCGGGAAATATTCTCCTCTATGAACGCTCGCAGATGGTATCGCCGGGCGGTATCTTCACGCCGGACCAATTGTCCCGATCGATAAAGGCGTACAATGAAAGCGGGAAGAAAACAACAAACGCAACGACGGCAATTATTTTCGAGGTAATGAAGAGTTCACACGAGTCGTGGCGGCGTCTGTGATCACCGTTATCGGCCCGAAATCAGCCGCTTGATCGGGGTCGCCGGGCCGGGCATCGCGATGCGATATCGATCAATGTGTATCGACGGAATGGGTATCGATCCCGCATTTGATGGTTATCCCGGTCGCTTCAGAAATGCGATAGTGGGTTTGATAATAGGCGAGGAGCTGTTTGGAAGATACAACCCGTACAGTGTGTTTTTGGAATATCGTTAGGGCGGTCTAAGAGCGCTGTCTGTCCGTAAGTAGCGATTCACATTGGATTTGAATCGCTGGAGGAAGTTCTTAAGAAGTTTATTTCACATGAACACGAAAGAGTTCTTGAACAGTTTGCAAAATATCGTGAGACTCATGCAGATATATCAAACAATTGAATCACAAATTTCGAAAGTAGTGTCGAATATTCAACAGGATCATTTTTACCACTTCAATTTTGTTCGCATATGTATGTTTCCTGTTATATATAGGATCTTCCAACAGGGATGAATTAGCGCAGTGGTTAGTGCGCCCGATTTGCGACTGGAAGGTCGTGAGTTCTATCCCAATTTCGACCTCGAAAGAATTTACCTAGTTGAAGCTAGGATGATTCTGCAACGTTACTTGGCTGACGGACTGCGAATAGCCATGAAACTCTCTAGGTGGCTGGGGGAGTTATTAACATCGCCTACCCAGTACACGAGGCTAATGACCAATGTAGTCGATGCCGACACAAAAAAAACTGGGATTTCCAAATTTTAACAATTGATAACGACCATTTTGTTTGACGGTTCTACTGTCAAATTAGTTGTTATTTATTAAGTCTGTTTTGCCAAATCGACATGTACGAATATAGCATTCAACAACATATGAAAAAGAAGAAGAAAAACAATATTTATTGCCCAATAGATGAATCCATTTACAGGACAATGTATAATATAATACTGCCGTATAAGTAAAGGCTACTTAAACTAAATATTTAACAAAAGATTGACGTTTGTTTGAAGTAGTCCAGTTCCAGAGACCAAAAAAGGGGTTCACCTTACAAAAGATGGGGTACAAGATTTGTTTTTATTTCGTTTAATTGGGTATAGAGAGTAAAATATAAAAAATGTGACTAAATCTGGGCTCGGCACAACTTTTGGTAGCCGAAAAACCTCAAAATTTTTGGTCATTTTTCGGTTTTTTCGCAATATTTCGAAAAGGAGTGGTTCTAGCAAAATACAATTTCTATACAAAGTTGTAGAGCATTGAATTCCCTACAAATTACATAAATGATTTTCTCTCCTACGACCAATAGGAAGCGAGGTACAGCATCTCAAAAATTAGCCATTTTTCTCAAAATGGTAAAAAAGCCAAATAGCGCCTTCTTTTGTGTCTGTTATTGCAACCCATGCATTCTTTGGTTGTATTTTCGAATTATATTTTGGTCCGATAAGGTTCTCCAAACCCCTCCATTTGAAAGTCACGCAACAACTTGGCGCCCAAAGTGGGGCAGAGATTTTGAGAAAACACAGCAATGAAGAAAAACCATCAACAAGGAGAAAGATTGGTTAGGAACTACCCTTTAAGAGAAATACTGTATTCAATGCCAGCAAATAACACAACCACGGAGAGCCTTGGCAGTAGTAACCCAGAGAAAGAAAGTACAGGATCTGATTTACTTAGATTGTTCAAGACAAAATTAGATTCAGCTGAAAATGTCATTATGTTCCATATAAACGGAAGTTTTGTTGTAGTTCCGGAAGAAGAAAATTTTTCTTCTACGACCAATAGGAAGCAAGCTACAGCATCTCAAAGATGGACCATTTTTGTCAAAATGGTTAAAAAGCCAAATAGCGCCTTCCTTGGTGTGTGTTAGGACTAATGCATTCTTTGGTTGTATTTTCGAATTATATTTTGGTCCGATAAGGTTCTCCAGACCCCCCATCATCAACCCCATCCCCAATTTGATAACTCATGAGGAATGAGTAGGTATTTGTTGAAATGAAGTGGAACTAAATTCGTCATTTTTATAACAATAACGCCTTTTTCGAATGAATTTACTACCACCTCATCCCATATTAGTCCAGTTCCCAGAGACTAAAAAAGGGGTTCAGCTTACAAAAGGTGGGGTAGAAGATTTTATTTTTTTATTTCGTTTCAATGGGTAGAAAGAGAAAAATATAAAAAATGTAACTGAAAAATTAAATTGAACGATGAAAATGAGGTGGTAGTAAATTCATTCAAAATAATCGTTATTGTTATGAAAATGACGTAGAATGATCAATTACGTTCCCCAGACCCCATTCAATTCACTATAGTTTTGTTTCACTGCATTGACTTTAGGCCCTGATTAAGCTTTTAAACAATGCGAAAGCTCGGCGAATAGGTTGAAGTGCTTTTTCTCACATTGCATTGGACTGTGGGGGTTTCGATATGTTTTCTCATTCCTCGTCAGTTATCAATTGGGGGGTTGTTGATGTGGGGTCTGAAGAACCTTATCGGACCAAAATATAATTCAAAAATACAACCAAAGAATGCATGGGTCGCAATAACACACACAGAAGAAGACGATTTATGGCTTTTTCACCATTTTGAGAAAAATGGTCCATTTTTGAGATGCTGTAGCTTGCTCCCTATTGGTCGTAGGAGAAAAACTTATTTATAAAATTTGTAGGGAATTCAATGCCCCAGAAATGTATAGAAATTGTTTTTTGCTAGAACCACTCCTTTTCGAGATATTGCGAAAAAAAAAACCAAAAATGTCCGAAAATTTCGAGGTTTTTCGGCTACCAAAAGTTGTGCCTAGCCCAGATTTAGTCATATTTTTTATATTTCACCCTTTATACCCATTAAAACGAAATAAAAAATTAAATCTTCTACCCCACCTTTTGTAAGGTGAAATCCTCTGGAAACTGGACTAAAGGTGGTTTACAATATTTCGTGGTGCATTTAATCAGTTCGAACTTCCATTGTCTAATATGATATAAATTGATTTGAAATCCCTGAAAGCAAAAAACTGAAATTACAATGAAATAACATACAAGCAACAACCAAAAAACCAAAAAAAATTGGTTCCGAAATTATTAAGAAGACTATTACATAAGTATTCATTGGAACCTGAATCATCGTTTTTTTCTCTCATCTTAGTAAACAGTCTGTATTTCATTCAAATAAAAAATCAACACGATTTATGCAAAGATCCGTGTTGCATACAAAATACGTCGGAACTATATCATTAAAAAGAAGATTGCAACTTTTGAATGTCAAGGTTGAGATCTGAATATTTTATTGCATTGAAAAAAACGTGCCAGTTGATTCACGTAACTTGAAGAAAATAGATCGTAGGAAGGTTTGGAAGCTGCAAGATATTCGATGACGTAAATCACATTGAATAAGGTGAAGATAAATTCAAAGTATCAAAGGTTATCTTTCGGATATTCCTTATTTTTCCGAAGTATTTGGGGAACTTACATTTCTAACTTCGATTCATATAATGATAATCATGAAGTGGGAATTTGATTCTGCATGAAAAGCGTTGATACGTACATTGCCGGTAGATTATCATCAATACATTTTTTTTCAGTTTGTTTTTCGTATCGAAATAACGCAAAAAATATTCAGCTGAAATTTGTTCTTGAGATAATGGCGAAGGCGTCAGGATAATTCAATACGGGTAGACTTTAATACAAAAAAGGGCTCGAATTTGTTGCCGAAGTGATTTCAAAATTGAACAGAAAATAGTTTTCTACATAGTTGCGAAAAATTTGTTTTGATGCAATCAATTTTCGTATAATAATTCAGTGAAATCGGCACGAATCAAAATAAATAACATGAATATTGAACTGAAAGTGAGAATCATTCAATTCAGTTTGTATTCCAAACAGCTACAAATCAAAATATATGAAGAAATTGACGAAAATTTCACTTTGGACGGTGCAGACTCATTCTAAACTCCTAGAGATTCACCTAGGATTGATAAGTGTTCCATATAAGTGAGGTTATTATCAATAATGTTTCAAAATTATGTTGTATAGCACTCTTGTGAATGGTATCTACTTCAATTCCATAACAAATGTTCGTAGTAGAAAACGAATAGAGAAAATGTAACTTTNTATCAGAAATATGTCGAATAGTTATTCGCAAAGACGGATTGGATAGATTAGTAAGCCGCGCTGTGCATGATACATGATCATGGATATCAAGTGAAGTGACAGACCTGAGAAAAAAGATGAAAATGATGAAAATAATGAATATTTCAACGAATCTTCATAGATATAAAAAGTTGGTGTTGATTGCATGATAAATTAAATAATATACGAATAATAAAATTTCTTATAATACTGTATATTTTTATCAAAGCTACATGGAGAAAATCCTTGATTGATTTTTTGATAATATGAATTTCAACAGAAGATTTAGAATCCTCAGAAAAGTGCATTGTTTTTGAAACATTTTGAAACTTTGAATTTTGTCATTTGACGAATAAGAAACAACCTACTATGAGTTCTTTGGTCAATCGCTTTCTATCTTTAAAGCTCTCATTTCGCGCACTTTCACTAATGACGGGTTTGCGCATACTTTCCGCGCGATTTGGGTGACATGGCTTCATTTAAGCGCTTTTTGACGCTGTATGCCAGATCTTTGGTAGATATGGCATCTCTTCCTTTCTGTTGAAGTTCTCTTGATGTGTTGTGTATTTCTACAGCTTCTAAATACATTCTTGTTGAATAATGACTCAACGTTGCTAGACTTTCAGTATTTTTGAACATGATTGTTTATTCCCCGTCAGACAATGCATGTTCAGTAGCTGCAGACTTCTTGGTCTGTCCCAAACGGTAACTCCGCTTGTGCTCGACTAGGCGGGTACCAATGCTTCTTTTCGTCTGACCGATATAGCTTTACAACAGTTACATGGAATTCTGTAAAGTCCCGCAGATTTGAGTGGGTCTATGCTGTCTTTGGCTGATCTCAGATACTCCTATAATTTCTTCGTTGATTTCAAGACAGTGTTGAATATCTCCTTTGTTAGAATTTTCCCGAATTGGTTGGTGACATCTTGTATGTATGGCAACATTTCAAATTGGCTTTCTACTACTCCATCTTGATACAAAAAAAGGATGAGGGAACCTTCCAAAGAAAGGAAGGAAGTAATCAATTTGAAAATAAGTAACTCTATACATGGATGTGTAGATCATGCAAAGTAACTTTCAGACACAAACTGAAAGAAAGTCCTCCTGAAACAGCTACTTTCATATAAAAGTTGAATTATACGAAAGAAAAAAATTCTTTCTATATGAACACTGAATTATACAGAAGATACTTTTCTCTACTCAGTTTGTATTTCAAACATTCGTTGTGGAATAAAAATCAGATATTCACGTGAGTTCTACTGTAGATGAATGGTAACACATTGCACTTACATGGAACACTGTCATCCTCACTGGTATACATCGATGTTTCACCTTAAGATACTTGTCCAAAGGCTCTTCAGTACCAAAATTAATCACTCCTAAAAATATAACCCCTTCAATTCAAACCATTATGGTGTTTTCATAAGCTACATTCTCGTGTAACATTTACTTTTTAGGTTATTCGCGAAAAACTTTCTGAAAACGTGAGTTTATTGTTTGAAAAATAAATCTTGTTTTTTCGTTAACCAGCTCTTCCGTTGACCAATCTCCTATCAGAAGTAATATATGGACTGAAAAGTCTCAGGTCTAACACACAGATGACGCTGTTGAAATTTTATGATATTCTACTTATAAGTTTTTGAGTTACTGTGCTAAGAGTGACACTACTTTTGTTATTTTCAAAACAATGGATCAAAAACAATTTCGTGTTTCAATTTTACACTGCTTCTTGATGGGAAAATACCGTCCAAGTGAAGAAATGGTACGTTCGTAGAGATACCGTTGATGCAGAACGCAGTGGACGTCCAAATGAGGCAGTAACTCCAGAAAACATCAAGGAATCCACAAAATCGTTTTGAATGATCAAAAAGTGGAGTTGCGTGAGTTAGCTGATATTGTAAAGGTATCAAAAGAACGTGTTGTCTTTATATTGCATGAACATTTGACTATGATGAAGCTCTATTCAAAGTGGGTGTCACAAGAACGTCTTCATGATTCTTAATAATAACAATGATAATAATAAATGAATTTATTGACAGCTGAAATAACATGATACAATATGGAGAAAAACAAAATACAAATTTGTCAATAGGATACAAGATTGAACA
>NW_019291521.1:63930-75201 GCF_000500325.1 Leptinotarsa decemlineata | reverse complement strand
AAATTTTCGAAACAGCGGTATGTTACAAGTTTGGGTTCTATTTTGAATTTCTTTGATGAATGTTCACGTAAACGTAAACTAGCCTGTGATCTGAAATGATTTGGGATGATAAAGTACCAGATCTTATAACATGATTATTATTACTGACAATAATTGGGTCAATGAGCGTGTTAGAAACGTGGGTGATTCTAGTAGGCTCATTAAGAATTTGTTCTAAATTGTAACGTTCAAAGTAGTTGAGTAGGGGATTGGGTAGTTTGAAAAGGTCAACGTTTAAGTCTCCCATGCATATCACATCATCAGAAACAGGACAAACAGCGGATAAAATATTATCAAGGTCACCAATCATGCTCAAAAAATCAGTATTTTGAGGCCTATAAAATACTCCTAAGGCCAGACTCCTACATCCAACTTTCACTTCAATGAAGATGAATTCAAGAGATTCTTCAACCACAAAATCAAAAGTTATTTTATTGTATTTCAAATCATTTCTAAGATAATCTTCGACACCCCCACCTCTCACTTTTCTATCCTCACTTGAACTTGTAACCATAAATATGAATCAAGATAGAATCAAACTGATCGATCAGCCACGTTTCAGAGACTTCGCTGCTGAAGAACTCCTTCCTTTGGAGAACTGCATGTATGTGGAATAAACTTCCCAAGAACGTTTTTCCAAAAGATCGTAATCTCCAGCAATTCAAATCTAAAGTCTTAAGGATTTTCCTGTAGTTCTTTCTTCTGCCCTTGGAAAAAGAAATATTCATCTACAAATGAGATGATGTAGGTGCCTTCTCCAAAAGAATTTTCGGCTACAGCTGATTTGTCAGTTTTCCCGAATCGATCATTTCTCAGGGAGACGGTAACCTGAATTCCTTTTTGTGTTTTTAATTTAGATCGACCAGATTAGATGAAAAAGTTAATTCAATGCAAATAAGCAGAATTGACAGCAACACAATCGAATCAAACGATGAGAGGTGTGGACAGAACAGTGAACAAGAAAAACACCACTCCAATTGGAAATTTACATTTTATAGCTGATTAGGAAAATCAAGTATATGCGACCTGACGAAGAGGTAGATTTGCCTTCGTAATTCCCATCCATACGAATTGCTCCTGAATCTTCAATGAACAATTACCCGTTTTCTCTATTGACTTCTCCAAATTCACTGACATGAAAGTTTCGTATACATTACCAATGAATTCCAAATCGATGAAGCCTATCCTGCTCTATCAATTCCGAGAACGGAACGAAGCGATCAATCAAACTTGCCTCACGTGGGTATGAATTTTTCACTGAACAAGCAATCATCGAATATGAGCTCGATAATTCATTCCATGGGAGGCCATGCAACAGGAAATCACCTTCCAATAATAAGACAGTTCTTATCGTTTCACATGCAAGAGTTTAGAACACGCATACTGTTTCAAACGGCTTCATTCGGAATATAATATCTTCAAAGATTGAGGGAAAGTTCTATTCTGGTTGAGAGTTTGAGAAGAATTACTTCAAAATTTTCATGAATCTAGGTTAGGTTAGGTCAGGTTCAAAGTGAGTGGGTCTATTCGAAACTCCACCGCAACCCGCAAGGGTTCATTGTGGCTCACACCTATTCACACTCGGCCAAATAGACCCAGATTTTCAACGAAGCCGATTGGTTTGTATGGTGGGTAGTCTTTTAGGTCAGATGGTAGGGCAGAGCCGTACTCTTAAAACCTGATTCGTTCCCCAGCGGGGCAGGCACAAAGTATATGCTCTACTGTTTCATCGTTCAGAGAGTCGAAATGGATATCGCAGTGATCACAGATTTTATTAAAGCTACTGCACATAAAATTCAATAGTGATCGTAGCATAATATTTGTGCGTGATGCTTCGCAATAGAATTTCTGATTGTGTCGACCTTCACTTCTTGGTACTAAGAAATTGATCTGGGGTAAAAGAACCGTTCTGTAAATATTGTTGTTAAGTAATTCATGCAGGAATTTTATACCAAGGATAACTCTCCTATTTTCCAAAGATGTCAAATCAAATCGTGTCAACAAAATGTTATGATCGATGCTTCTTTGGGAGTATTGACCATAAACTTTTAGGCATAAGTATTTTAGGAACTTCCTTTGCACGCTCTCAATTGATGTTTTTTGGTAGTCGTAAGCCGGATTCCATAACAAAGAGCCATAATCTAACTTCGATCTGGCATACGCAAAATATAGCAATTTTAAGGTGGCAATACTTTCGAAGTTCTTGCCATTTCTGTAAATGAATCCAAGCATCCTATTGACATCAGCAGTCATATTCCTTATATGTGTTGTAAATGTTAATTTACTGTCGTATGTTATACCAAGATCTTTTATCTCATGTACGCGTTTGATTGTAGATTTGTTGATTGAATAATCGTACATTATAGTTCGCTTTTTTGTTGTTAATGATATTATTTAACATTTGGATACATTCAGTTGTAGACAAATAGTAGGCTAGGAATATTCAAAGAGGTTGCCAAGTCATTAATAAAGATTTAAATTAAAAGAGGTCCAAGATTAGAACCTTGTGGTACGCCAGATGTAACTACGTACTGGGCTGATTTGAAAGATTCATATTCGATGAATTGTTTTCTGTTAACTGGATATGATTCAATTAGAGTAAGCAGTTGGTTAGAGAGTCCCAATTTTGTCCCAATCGTGAAGCATTGTCAACCACTTCCTTCATCTAGTATCTAGTAGAATGTTCCAAATCGATTCACATGTTTCCACAATGTTTGCTATTGATCTACTGGATCAGGACACTGACCATATCATTTATATGACATATCACATAGATTATCGACCAAAAATATCAGTGAACAAACTGTGATACAAAAAGTACGTTATTGATAGGTGTCAATACGAACAAATTGTTGTCGTTTATGTCATCTACGGTTGTCTGGCGTTGACAAATTTTCTTTTCCATTTTTATGAGAAATGATTTGAACATTCATCGTGCTACATATATTTCTTATGAGAGGAATAATATCTTACAATAGAAATACATCTGATGCCTCGTGCTCCTCCATTCGTTTCCGTTTACAATTACAGCATGGATAACGATCGTTACTTGTACCACGCTAGAGAAGTTTCTTACTTACACCCGGGGAACTGTTCTTCTTGTTTTTGAAGGGCTTTAGGGATTTGATTCATTTCGTGGAAGATGATTCATGTTTTCATCAGATTCAATAACAATACAAATCTATTATTCTTGCCCAAATTTTTACTCCCCATAATACAACCATTACAAGGACAAACATCGATCTACTTGGGACAACGTAAGTCACACAGGCAGACCAACTAATTAGTTTCGACGTGGAAAGTCTTTATACCAACGTTCCGGAAGAAGAAGCAGTCCAAATCATACAGAGGAAGCTTTCCGAAGACGAGGACCTGAAAGAGAACTAATTTACCTATAGAAGTGATTATGAAATTACTGGAATGATGTGTACGAAACTGTTATTTCCAACTGAAGGACGAATTCTTTAGAAGAGATGAGAGACTGCCAATGGGATCGCCACTTTAGTCATAGCCAACAGATATATGGAGTGATTTGAAACTCTGGCCATTGAAGAAGCCCACCAGAAACCTCGTGAATGGTTGGGATACATTGATGACACCTTCATAATATGGAACCATGAAAATACTGAACTAGACGTTTTCCTGAAACACATCAAAAGCATGAGACCTTCCATCACTTTCACAATGGAAAAAGAAGTTCACAACGAATTGCCATTCTTGGACGTGTTGGTGAAGACAATCGACACTTAGTGTGAAAGATCTATAACCGAAAACCCACTCATACGGGACAGTATCTGAACCACGAATCCAATTACCATCAATCAACTAAAAGAGGATTGATCAAGACTCTATTAGACCGTGCTTTTGGGCTCTGTAACACGAAGGAATATTTCGAGAAGTAACTAGGCTTCATCAAAAATGATCTGCAACCAAATGGCTCCTCCAAATAGACTTCGGCACTTCCCTACATCACAGAGTACATCCCTACAGTACAGAGTACTATCAGAAATGATAAACTACTGGTTTATTCCACAGCTGACCCAGTAAAACTCCAGTTACTACACTGTGTGGAGGATGAAATTTGGAAAGGACCATTTCTGTACCTGGCTTCAGATAGAGAACATGTAGTGCTGATAGAAGTGAAATTTTTGAGAATCATTAGAATAAATTTAAATTTTTAATTTCTACCTGGCAAAATAATCATAAGAAGGCAAAATCATCAGAATCGAAAGCTTACAAACAATAAAAGCATGCAAGCATAAAAATACCATTGATAGCATAAAAACTGGAATGAATTGGACATCTTAGACGTGTCTGGCTGAGAGTTATCAATGAATCATTATATCTGTAAAATACTTAATCAAATTAAAAACGAATTCAAACAATTTCGCCTTTAATGACTTTTCTTGACAGTTCTTATTTTTTCTCATCTGTCTAATTCTCAAACAACCTATGATATTCATCAAACAACTTATACACAGTGATGAACAATTAACTGATATAAAAAAATACAAATAAAATAAGTAACATTCTCCACCTCCAAGCAGACTTTGCAAGGTGAGTACATCAACTCTTGACTGGAAGAATACACACTTTGGTGACAGGTCTCACATGTTCCATGCTTATTCCTAATTCGAACAACTCTGATGACTCCGTCTTTACCGGAACACGTTTCTTCTATTTTTCCTATGATCCACTGATTCCTAGGTGCCTTCTCGTCCACAATCAAAACTATGTCGCCAATTCTAATAGGATTAGTTTTGTCATGCCATTTTCGTCTCTGAAGAAGTGTTGGTCTATATTCAATTACCCATCGTTTCCAGTACGAATCTGCCAATGCTTGTGCAATTCTCCATTACTTTCTGCTAGAAAGCTCCACATTGCCGAATGATCTGACATCACCTGGTCGCAGTAGCAGAAAATGGTTCGGAGTGATAGCTTCTGGCTCGTTTGGATCGACTGATATGTGTGTCAAGGGCCTTGAATTAATAATATATTCAATTTCACTCATCAAGGTTACCAAAACCTCTTCTTTTGGATTGATGGACTTCAAACTTATTACAGTGAATAAAAACCAAGTAAATGAATAACAATAAATGAGTGGTGGTATTCAATTCTTGGAAAACGCCTTAGCAAAGCTTGTATTTTCCCAGATATGGACACAACCGTAAATTTATGTGAGAAAAAAATACTGTTCATTTCTTCCAGTGAGAAATTATGATTCATAATCAAAACAAATCAATAGAAAGCAATGATCAATCCGCAGGAGGATTGGACCAGACTATCAGGCGAAAAGGAGACAGGTCCAAGTGAGATAAAAAATATTTCAGACATGATTCAGTGAGTTGATTCAAATTTTTCTTTTAAGAAATCAAAGTTATGATCAGAGAAGGATCTAATTGTTTTCTTGCATTCATTAATATTTTTTATATGTCTTAGTTCAATAGGAACTTGATTGACAAGTTTGGGTCCAAAGTAAGTAACAAACCTTTGGATATATACTTTTACAAGAAGGAGCACTAATTGTTCTCTCGGATCTGGCTCGGGTGTCATGTATATGTGTCAGATATGTGAGAGACGAGTTCAACGATCATAATATACAGTGATAGGTGTATTATTTTCCAATATTGAATTAACTAGCCTCCTTATACAATCTCTCAGTTAGATGTCTTCTATTTTTCTTCAGTACTATTTTGAGCAATTTGTTTTGTATTACTTGATATGCGATAATTCAGTATTTCAAGGTTGACGATTCCAAACCCTGTCAAGACTGCCAATAAACCGTTTTACTTGTACAGTACAGTATTTATAGAAATTTCTGTAGATGGTGTCCGAATAAGGGCTTTCAATTCGTTAACCCTCTCCAGGAAGTTCCGCGGGATCTTGAGGATGGCGCTTGCAGAGTCCCTGTGGATTCGAAGAACTTTGCTGGCAAATAACGAGCTTTTCATAGACATCCTGTGAATATCCATGTGAAGCCCCTGCGGATTTGGAGAACTTTGCTTTCCGTGGACATCCTGTGGATTTGCTTTTGCATAAGGACTAAAATGTTACGTCTAATGGATGTCCAATGGATATCCTTTGTTTCATGGATTCAAAACAGAATTTATCCCCCACTTCGATCACTATTTTTTGAGGTATTACAGGCTAACTCAACCGTCACCCTTCCCTATCCTCATTGCAAGGCAGCAGCACATTTATTACTATCATCATAAGCAATTCAGTGGATCCGTTTGATTCCTGATTACAAATACAACACGTAACATCGAAACTGAAGGGCAAAAAAACAAATACGAATAGGTTCAGTTCAATTCTAATTCCCGAAAACGGGCCTGATACGAATGGGCACTGTTTATGTACCCGGCGGGTCGAAGCCGAATATAAATTGTTCATTGCTGTGTAAATTGGGAGGTTCTATTTCATCCCTTCCCTTGAATATCACACTTCATCCTGACCGCCGTTACCCCGAACAATCATCAATTTTTTATTTTGATTACACATTCGTTATCCGACGATACCGCATTTGTTTGCCGCGCCGGGTTTCAAATATTCAACGATTTATTTATTTACGAGACCTCTGTACCGATATTATGGCCATCGTGTCATTCGCCTCATTGTGAATGTCGATGTATCTGGCTTTTTGAAGATTTTCATTTTTTATGAAGCGATAGTCGTGTAGTTCAAAAAAACGGATCATAAATATTTACAAATGAATAAATCTATAATTGGTTCCCAAATACATGAGTCTGCCATTTGTGATGTTGAATCAGTTGATAATTGAATGCATTTTCAATAACAAGCTTTTATTTACATGCTCTAGAAGTGAAAAAAGAACTTTTACCTGAATAAAACACATCAATTAATTATAATAATTCATATGATACGAAAGTCAGTGGCGAGATATGCCAGTTTCAAATTAAAATCACTATTAAGTGAAGTCAAATCACATATTCTTGTTTATCTATACGCAGACTAATCCACTAATCTATACGGGGAATCCACAGGGGATCCACATGGACTATCACACATGGATTATTTCCACATGGATCCTACCCAGAGCAAATAAAACAATAAAACAACAAAACTATTTTTTCTTTTAAATAAGGATGTTCAATATATCACCTAACGAGATCCAGGTTATGAATTCCTTAAAATTGTGGAAAAATTATAACTAAAGAGATCAAAGTGAAGCCAATTCAATTCAGTGAATCATCCGTTACTAAATCTCTTTTCAAATGTGGAAACTGGTACATAAGATCAGGTAATTCAATTCATTACAAACTCAGGTACACATGAAACATCGAATGACCAGCTGAAACTCAGGTACTTGAACTGTAGGTACTTCAAATTGTGAAATTAGGTATATAAAGCATTGAATATGTAGAGTATAGTTAGTAAAGACACACCTGAAGAAGCCTTTGTGTGGCGAAACACGTGTTGCATTTTTTTGAAACTATTAAGTGGAATTCTCACAATGAAGTATTTTTTGAATACGTAAATAAATCATCATGGAGCAGCACCCTCTTCAACTGCTTCTGAGATTTCTGAATAATTCGAAAAACAAGTATGACGAATTTCAAAAGGTTTGTTTATAGGACTGATACCAATTTGTGAAAATCCGTGTATTTTCTGTGAATTCAGTTCATTCCATTCTCATTACTTATTATTAAGGATGTAATAGTTCATCTCTTTTCTTGTGTTATTGCAAAGTCATCATAAACTAAATAATGCCTTGGCCAAGAACTAGATGGCGCACTGAACCTCATCTGTTTAACATCTGTTAAACCAACCTTTCAACCATCTGGACTCCAATCGCATCCCCGCAGAACATCCTTTCGGGAGTGAGTTAGCAGGATAAATTAAACCTGAAACAAATTCCAATTGTTATTCCGAAGATGATTTCAATGTATTCACCTCGATTCATGGGATCTTCCCATCAAGACTCCCAGGAATTCCTTCGATATTTTTCAGAAGGTTAACATGACACCTCAATGGAATTACTGAGAAACCTTAACCGATCTTATTGGAAATTGAGTCCTGTCTGAGATACCTGAACATGAACAACTCTAAGATTGTATACAATTTCGTTGGTAAATTGAAATCTACTATGAGGTGCATACACTGTGGATTATCATCAGTAACCTTCGATCCTTTCTGGGATTTTTCTCTCCCTATACCACAAAGAACTGGCCAATGGAGTTTGTCACAATGCTTGGATTTCATCACAAAAGAGGAAACCCTGGATAGAGATGAAAAACCAACCTGTTCGAGGTGCAAGGAAAGAAGGAAAAGTCCCTATCAATGCTTAAGTTTCCCCGTAGTTTAGTAATTCATTTGAAAAGATTCTCTCCAACAGAAAGATTTGGAGGCAAGTTGAATATTGCCATTGAGTTTTCTCCAAAAGAATTGGATATGAGCAATTATGCAGCAGACAATGTGGCTCTTTGTAGTTACAATCTATATGCACTTTCGAATCACAGTGGGACTACTTACAACAAGCATTACACAGCATATTGCAGACAACCGTATCATGGCACGTGGACTCAATACAACGATTCACACGTGTCCACAATTTCACCAAAATCGCTCGTGAGTGAGGAGGCATATGCCCTCTTTATTGAACAGGAGGAAACAAAGCAGCACTTTTGAAGTGTTTTTTTCCTTCTCTTTTTTAATAAGCTGAATTCTGTTAATTCATTTATAGTCCATGATTCTTCGAGTCGAGCCACACTAAACCCTTGCGGATTTGACCTAGCCTAACCCAATCAACCCTTATGAAATTGCCACTGAAGTGACAAATTGATGCCATTCCCAATCATTTTCAAATCTGTGGATATTTTACACCCAGTAAAATGTTCAGTGTATTAGCAGTGTTTTTTCAATTTCTAAGGACACAGAATCTCTCATATCCGTTGTAGAATACATTATAGACTAATTCATCCAAGTTCGTTGGAGGCTTCATCCCATTCCATATTTGTTAACAGAACCGATTCATGAAATACTCGCAAACCCATTTCCATTAGACCAATTTTCTTTAGACAGTACAAGCGTAGCATATCAAACCGGAAGATCAAACNTCTCTCTCTCTCTCTATTCACCGATTCCTCAAGTGCCGTTGTGACCAAAATCAAGGTAAGGAAATCACAGACACGTTAAATTCTCTCTTTTTGATATCATTATTATTGTTAGTTAATTCTCATTCATTAGCACCACTGAACAGAACGAACTACTCGATAATTTTCAAAGACCTATTAAAACAGTCCACTAAGTTACCCAATATATAACAATTTGAATTGAAAAACTGAAATTACAAAGAAATAACATAAAACCAAACAACAACCAAAAAAATAGAAATTGAAATATCAATAAAAGCAGAAAATTAAAAATTATAATTAACAGAAAATGTTTGGTCATCTTGTTTTCAGGCGAGTTTGGATATTGAATCCCTGACTCTTTCGTCGTGATTTATTGTATATATATAGATGTGTATGTTGTTTTTGGAGCGTGGCCGAGATTTCTCCTGCCGCCTGGGGTATCTCTCTTGACAGGATACTTTTCATTGTGAATGGTATTCACGTGGCCTCGAGATTACTATAATCTCACCCCGTGGCCTTTGAGGGGTTCAGCTTGTCTTGGCTGGGGTGTTGACCGTCAACATGGTTTGTAGAACGGGGAAACTCGTCAACAGGGCCTGTAGCTTGTCAAAGGCCGTGCATAGGCTGTCAACCAAGCTGGGGTCACTGTCATTCGTAGTTTTGACGGCCCTCGCATATGAGACTCCATTTTTAATCATATTTGTTTCTGTCGGTCTTTTTGTTTGGACTGCCGGATCTTTGGCTTTGGTGGTGGCCTTTTTGTTCTTAGGATGCTCCGGGCATCCTTGGTAGTTAGCTGGGTGTTCCCCTTTGCAGCTTGTTTTTGTTTTTTACACTCAGCCGTCATATCTTGAACATGCTGGGATTGCTGCAGTATTACTGCGAGTGTTTAAATTTCTGACAACGGTAGCACTGCCCCATTGTTTTTCGCGGTCTCTGAGGCTCGCACTTCACTCTAACATTCAGAATTTCCCTGACGTCGTATGTATGGTTCTGTTTTCTGGAGACTAGAACCAATACGAGCGGGAGTGGCTTTTTATTTTGTTTCTTCATCCTGGCTACTGATATACTGAACTCATTCCTCCGAAATACTACTATTTATAGGCCATTCGAGTGCTTTCACCTATCCCCTCTTCTCTCTCTCTCTCCGCTTCATTGGTTTTAGCGGGAGATGACCGTTTGGCGGGAGATGTTCGTTTTCCGGTTGATTGAAGGTTTCCATATGTTGCGTATCTCTACGCTAGCTTGGCTAAATGCGTTGTTGGACAACATATATGCGGCTTCTATGAATTTTCTCCTAAACCGGTGTTCCTCCTTGTGGATGATTTCAGCTTGAGACCATTTGATGTTATGTTGATGAGTCCAAACATGATCTGCTATTCCTGATTTGCTGGTTTCTCCTCGCTGTGTGCGTTTCTTGTGCCCAGCAATGCGAACTTTCAATAGACTCTTAGTTTCACCGATGTATGATTCTCCGCTCTCGCAGGGTGTCCAGTAAATGTAATTCTTGGAATCGCAGTCCGCGTTTGGTGGCCTGGTTTTCGTGAGGCTGCTACGAATAGTGTTCCCAGATCTGAAGCAGGTCTTGATGTAATACTTGGATCCAATCCTTCTTATCCTTTCCGATAATCCTCTGATGTAGGGAAGTACAAGTACTGGTTGTGGCGGCTTCTCTTCTAGCTAAAGCCTGCTCTACCATCACTCTGGAGTAACCATTCCGTTGAAGGTCATTTTTGATGATGCTTCTTCTTAGACGTATCGACGGGAAACATCTGTATATCAAAAACCCACTCACACAGGACAGGATCTGAACCAGAAATCCAACCACCATCAATCGACGAAGAGAGAAATCATCAAGACTCTACTAGACCGTGCTTTCGGGCCCTGTAATACAAAGGAAGGTCTCGAAAGGGAACTGGGCATCATCAAAAAACGACCTTCAACGGATTGGTTGCTCCAGAATAATTGTAGAACAGGCTTTAGCTAGGAGACAGCAAAAGCTTCACAAGGAAGAGGAGCCTTCACAAACAGTACAATTCCCTACATCAGAGGATTATCGGAAACGATACGAAGGATTGGGTCCAAGTATAACATCAGGACCTGCTTCAGATATGGGAACACTATCCCCCAGTTTTAA
>NW_019291521.1:32851-63864 GCF_000500325.1 Leptinotarsa decemlineata | reverse complement strand
TGTGTTATTGCAAAGTCATCATGAAATAAATAATGCCTTGGCCAAGAACTAGATGGCGCACCAAACCTCATCTGTTTAACTTCTGTTAAACCAACCTTCCAACCATCTGGACTCCAATGGCATCCCCGCGGAACATCCTTCCAGGGGTGAGTTAGCAAGATTAATAGAACCTGAAACAAATTTCCATTGCTGATCATGGGATCTTCCTATCAAGACGTCCAGAAATTCCTTCGATATCTTTCAGAAGGTTTACATGAGGATCTCAATGTCCTGTCTGAGATACTTGAACATGAACAACTCTAAGATTGTACACAATTTCGTTGGTAAATTAAAATATACTATGAAGTGCATACACTGTGGATTATCATCAGTAACCTGTGATCCCTTCTGGGATTTTTCTCTCCCTGTACCACAAAGAACTGGCCAATTGAGTTTGTCACATTGCTTGGATTTCATCACAAAGGAGAAAACCCTGGATGGAGGTGAAAAACCAACCTGTTCGAGATGAAAGGAAAGAAGGAAAAGTCCCTATCAATGCTTAAGTTTCCCCGTAGTTTAGTAATTGATTTGAAAAGATTCTCTCCAACAGAAAGATTCGGAGGCAAATTGAATATTGCCATTGAGTTTTCTCCAGAAGGATTGGATATGAGCAATTATGCAGCAGACAATGTGGCTCCTTGTCGTTACAATCTATATGCACTTTCGAATCACAGTGGGACTACTTACAACAAGCATTACGCATCATATTGCAGACACCCGTATCATGGCACGTGGACTCAATACAACGATTCACACGTGTCCACAATTTCACCAAAATCGCTTGGGAGTGAGGAGGCATATGCCCTCTTAAATGAACAGGAGGAAACAAAGCAGCACTTTTGAGGTGTTTTTTTCCTTCTCTTTTTTAATAAGCTGAATTCTGTAATTCATTTATAGTCCATGATTCTTCGAGTCGAGCCACACTAAACCCTTGCGGGTTTGACCTAGCCTAACCCAATCAACCCTTTTGAAATTGCCACCGAAGTGACAAATTGATGCCATTCTCAATCATTCTCAAATCTGTGGATATTTTACACCCAGTAAAATGTTCAGTGTATTAGCAGTGTTTTTTCAATTTCTAAGGACACAGAATCTCTCATATCCGTTGTAGAATACATTATAGACTAATTCATCCAAGTTCGTTGGAGGCTTCATCCCATTCCATATTTGTTAACAGAACCGATTCATGAAATACTCGCAAACCCATTTCCATTAGACCAATTTTCTTTAGGCAGTACAAGCGTTGCATATCAAACCGGAAGATCAAACGGTTTTGCTTTATTTTCCCAGAATCAAACATAAACAGAGAATTGATTGTTCTGAAAAGATAACCAATGCTTTGTTGTCAGTTGTGTATTCAATGGATAGGAAAGCCCCACAACGTTGAACAGTTGGTTAAATGAAGGATCAAAGGGAATATAGAAATTATTATTCCACTAAAATTATCAAATAGGCTGTTCGAGATATCACAAGAATGTTTGGTGAATTGTTTGAGTTCAATCATTCTACAGATACTTGTTTTACAGAAAGTTTCAAGGATGGCTGAATTTATTTTTCGTTTTGCCAGTTTGAGGAAGTGAGAAAATGAGTTGATTGTTGTTCATAAAATGATATCTATTGCTAGAAAATGATATTGATGAAAAGGATTTATTCTTTACTATAATATAAAATATTCTTCGGTAGATCAGACAACGAGTTTAAAAAATAAATTATGCTAGGTCTTAAAACCAATGGGCTTGTTCCATGATTTTTGGTTTATAGTCCACTTGATAGAAATTTCAAACTAAAAATAGTGCACTTTGTTTCATCTCTCTAAATGCCGTAGTTTTCGCGTGATTAATTATTAAAATTCGAATGTGATAGGTTGGTAACATCACGACCCTATTACCGCTTCTTGTTCGATTGACCAATAGGAACAATAGAAACAACCAACATTGCCAAATCGTAAAATTCACGAAGCCTATAATTATCAATTCAATTATGGAAGTGTATATGAACCCGTTAACGTTTCAATTAATGAAAAATTCCCACATGGAATAAAATGTACACGATCATGTTTGGGAATAAGTTCTATATCTAAAATCAGTACACAAAGTCGATAGATTACAAAATATTTACCTAAACTATGATTTTATGCGTTATTTGATAACATACAGTTATGAAAAGCAAAAAATATAGCAAACTGGATTAAAGAATAATTTCTAATATTCAATTTATTCTACAATCCTCAATCTGTACAAGTGCAATTCATTACAAAAAAACGATTCCTACATACATACCTCTTTCTAATATAGCTTCTAAATTCAAGCGTTATAGGCTTGCTTGGGTATTCTGTTGAATCTTCCAAAATTCGAGAGGAAGGTTGAATGAGGTAAAGTATAGACAGAATTGATTGTACCAGAACTAATCCAACAAAAACTTCCGAGGTACCATTACTCATATGATAAAATTCAATGAAGTAAAGTGTATTATACTTTCAGCGACAGGATTAACTGCAGATATAACTAAGATATTTCAATTCAAATTACTTATGTAAACGGACCAAATTTTTGAAACAATCGAATATTTCGATGACGCATTCGTTTCAAATGCTACTTGAACTTCTTCAAATAATCAAATAGCATTTGAACTTTCATAGTTGAAATAGATGAAAACTTCAAATTCTGGATTCTCATAAATTCTCTGACAGCAGAAATTTCTCATGTATTCGTAGTTTTACCGTCTCAATACAGTCAAGCAAAGATTCGACCTAATCAATTGAACAATACATTTCCAAAAATATCCCAGAACTCAAAGGAACACAACTTCCCGTAGTGAAAGATATTTACCCTATGAGCGGAGAAACTTTTGAAACATCTGGAAATTGCCGAGCCAAAAATCAACAAGCTTGAATTGAAAATTATCGTTCATACATTGAAATCACAATTCTGCTGGAAATATTGATTAGTTTGATTGGAATACGATACTGTTTGGCAAACAAATGCTATAACCTATGGAAAAACTATTGGAGATACATTCATTCTGGGCCGATAGAAATTGAAATCGGTTCGATTTCCCTGTACTGGAAAAACCAAGATTTTATTTTGTTGTCTAGCCAGAAAGCAACGCGGCGCGAACAATTGAATATTCCCTTCGGTGGTGAATGCTTGGAATTGATTCCATATGCTCTCTCCGATTTTATCGTTTTGTCGGTTTAGGATTCTTGAATACGCCATCTATTCCTCATCTTGAGGCACTATTGAAATGATGTCGCGTAGCAAAAAGTTCAACTGATATTTGCGATGCGAATTGCAAACGTTACCGTTGGTTTGAATATTTGGTGGAAAATGATAAAAGGATGTAGCTCCGTCGGGAGAATTGATTTCAGAAACAATGATTATACCAAGTGTATATCTCAGTAACATACTGGTATTTAAAAAATTTTACTTGGGTTCAAAAACATTTGTTCTACCAGCACTTACCTGGTACTCTGTAAGCTTGGTCTTCAGTTTTTGATTCTTTCCAGCAATATATTTTGTATTTTCCTATTTTTGATTCATAAGAAAATCGATTTTCTAAAGTACAAATCTACTAAATCAAAAATTCAACCGAAGCTAAATCAACTTACCAGCTTTTTGGTAGCAGAAGAACCTCAGACCTAATATATTACTTTCAGCCGAATCAACTAAACAGTTCTTTTTTTGTATTTCATCAGTTCGGACTTTCAGTGTCTAATATAATATGAATTGATTCGAAATCTCTGAAAAAAAATAAAAAGATTAACCGAAAATAACAATTTTATCAAAACAAAAAACTGGAATCACAAGGAAATATTATACAAGCTACAACCAGCAAATAAAAAATTGAAATATCAATAAGAGCTGACAATTAAAAAATATTGTTAACAAAAATCAAGAATAAAAATCAAAATTAAAAGATTCCAAACCAAGTTACGTCACGACGTTTCGATTGTTAGTATCCACAATCGTCTTCGGGTGATAACTGGACTCATTCCCCCGAGATCTGACTATTTATAGGTCATTCAGGTGCTTTCACCTTCCACCTATCCCCTCATTCCTCTTTCCGTTCCATTGGTTTCAGCGGGAGATGACCGTTTGGCGGGAGTTGGTCGTTTTTCGCTTGATAAGAGGTTTCCATATGTTACGTATCTCTACGCTAGCTTGACTAAATGCCTTGTTGAACACCACCTTCAAAAAAGTTCTTTTTTTATTTTTTCAACAGCATAATAGTTATGAAATACATTAGACTTTTTGGAAAGAGGGATGACACAGATAAAGACAATGGTCACACTTTTTTTATACCTCTTTTTGGAAGTTATTCGATGGAGAATAGTTTCAGAAGAGAAAAACTTGAATGAAACTTTCTAATTCGTAGATTTCCTTCAACATATACAAATATGATTTTCACAATGACTTTTACACTTTCATCAAATTTCAAATAGAGATTTTGTGTCATCCAAAAGGTAGGGTTTTTTGAAATTTTGGACTCGACATACGAACAAACAGAGTAACAGAAAGATAAGAGTCAGGTGTAACAAAAAAAAATCCAAACATTGTGCCCAAAGTAAGTATTGGTCTATTTTATTAAAATCAGGATGATATGATAGCATAATTAGCATATTTACTATATTACTCTCTGTAATCATTATTACCATTCACCATATTATTACCTACATCACTATCGGAAAGACTTACTATGAATAAGTCAGTTTTGAAGGTTACAACTCTGACTGCTGGAAAAAAAATGATACATATCATTCAAACAATCACTTCTCCCAAATTCTCATTCAATATTATTCATTTATAATAGTTCTTAGTGGAGGTTTCAGACTAACTATGAAAATGACTGAACTATATTAACTATATCATTACTATATCCACTTTATCATTCATTATGTAAGTGGAATATCACTTCTTCCATTCACTATTTTGTGTAGGAATTCTGTAAATGATATCTGATTCAATTCCGTAATGAATATTTGGAATACAAACTGAGTAGAGAAAACTGTTTTTTGTATAATTCAGTGTTCATAAGAAAATATTTGTTTCGACAGATTTTTTTTCCTGTAATTCAATTGTACTTTCCATTTACGATAGTTTTCGATGTAAGTTGAGGACTAACTATGTCGATTCAACTTTGTCAGGATCAGGTTTCCAATCATCCTCATCGAAATAATAAATTCGACAGCTCTTGCTGTCTTCTAGCTGAAACCTGTTCCACTATCACTTTGGAGTAACCATTCGGTTGAAGGTCATTTTTGATGATGCCCAGTTCCTTTTTGAGACCTTTCTTCATATTACTAGACCGTGCTTTCGGGCTCTGTAATACAAAGGAAGGTCTCGAAAAGGAACTAGGCATCATCAAAAATGACCTTCAACGGAATGGTTACTCGATAGTGATAGTGAAAGAGGCTTCAGTTAGAAGACAGCAAGAGCTCTAGAAGGAAGAGGAACCGTCACAACCAGTACTTGTACTTTCCTACATCAGAGGATTGTCTCAGAGAATAAGAAGGATTGGGTCTCAGTATAACATCAAAAACTATTTCAGATCTGGGAACACTATCTGTAGTCTCACAAAAACCAGGTCACCAAACGCGGACTGCGATTCCAAGAATTGCATTAACCGGATACCCTGCGAGTGCGGAGAATCATACATCGATGAAACTGAGAGGTCATTGAAAGTGCGCATTGCTGAGCACAAGAAACACACAGCGAGGAGAAACCAGCGAATCTACAATAGCAGAGCATTTTTGGACTCATCAACATTAAGTGTGCTCAAGCTGAATTCATCCACAAGGAGGAACACTGGTTCAGGAGAAAATGCAAAGAAGCCCCGCATATATGTTGTCCAACAGCGCATTTAGCCAAGCTAGCGTAGAGATACGCAACATATGGAAACCTCTAATCAAGAGGAACACGACCAACTCCCGCCAAACGGTCAGCTACCGCTGAAACAATGAAGCGGAGAGAGGGAAAAGGGTATAGATGAAAGCACTCGAATGACCTATAAATAGTCAGATCTCTGAGGAATAAGTTCAGTTAGCACCCGAAGACGATTGTGGATACTAACAATCGAAACGTCGTGAAGTAACTTGGTTTGGAATGTTTTTAATTTTCATTTCTTGTTGATAATTTTTGATTTTCAGCTCGTGTTTATTAATTTTATTTATTATTACATATAAATGAAGGCTTGTGACTTGTCTGTGCGAAGAAAAAGAGTGTTAATAGTTCTATCTTTTTACTTTTTGTTTGTTGCTTGTATATTATTTCATTGTAATTTCACTTTTTTGCTCAATAAAATTGTTATTTTTCAGCCAATCTTTTCAATTCTTCACCTATTCTTTTGGGGATTTCAAATCAATTCATATCATATTAGACAATGGAAGTCCGAACTGATGAAGTTATATAGTCAAAACAGAGTTATTATATGAAAGGTGGTTGACAATGTTTCGTGGTGTATTTTTTCCCTAATACGCCCCTGGTTCTACGCACTGTATGTCTTCCTTAATATCTTCACCAACTCAAATTACTTATTCAGGCAACCTCAAACGAAAATGACGTCTTGAGAATTTCCGTCTGAGGTTCAAGGGACGTCCAGTTTAATAACTAAGCAGAAACTTGGGGATGAGATGCATGCGCTGCGGCACTGAAGGGTGGGAAATGTGCTCCAGTCAATATGCATAAATGGACCCTTTAATACTGAATGTCTCAATAATTTATGAACGGATGATTTCACTCCACACTTAGAGTTGCAGGCTTTGAAGTAATTAACGACACGCGATGATGTGTATGAACAGGGCGGTAACACTGTTTTGACATTTCATCAGTTGGGACTTCAATTTTCTAATATAATATAAATTGATTCGAAATTCATGAAGAAATATTGAAAAGATTGACAGAAAATAACAATTTTATTTGAATAAAAAAACTGAAATTACATGTTTTTTACACTCAGCCGTCATATCTTGAACATGCTGGGATTGCTGCAGTATTACTGCGAGTGTTTAAATTTCTGACAACGGTAGCACTGCCCCACTGTTTTTCGCGGTCTCTGAGGCTCACACTTCACTCTAACATCCAGAATTTCCCTGACGTCGTATGTATCGTTCTGTTTTCTGGAGACTAGAACCAATACGAGCGAGAGTGGCTTTTTATTTTGTTTCTTCATCCTGGCTACCGATATACTGAACTCATTCCTCCGAAATACGACTATTTATAGGCCATTCGAGTGCTTTCACCTATCCCCTCTTCTCTCTCTCCGCTTCATTGGTTTTAGCGGGAGATGACCGTTTGGCGGGAGTTGTTCGTTTTCCGGTTGATTGAAGGTTTTCATATGTTGCGTATCTCTACGCTAGCTTGGCTAAATACGTTGTTGGACAACATATATGCGACTTCTATGAATTTTCTCCTAAACCAGTGTTCCTTCTTGTGGATGATTTCAGCTTGAGACCATTTGATGTTATGTTGATGAGAAACATGATCTGCTATTCCTGATTTGCTAGTTTCTCCTCACTGTGTGCGTTTCTTGTGCCCAGCAATGCGAACTTTCAATGGCCTCTTAGTTTCACCGATGTATGATTCTCCGCACTCGCAGGGTATCCGGTTAATGCAATTCTTGGAATCGCAGTCCGCGTTTGGTGACCTGGTTTTTGTGAGACTACAGATAGTGTTTCCAGATCTGAAACAGTTTATGATGTTATACTCAGACCCAATTCTTCTTATCCTTTCCGACAATCTCCTGATGTAGGGAAGTACAAGTACTGGTTGTGACGGCTTCTCTTCCTTGTGGAGCTCTTGCTGTCTTCTAGCTAAAGCCTGCTCTACCATCACTCTGGAGTAACCATTCCGTTGAAGGTCATTTTTGATGATGCCTAATTCCTTTTCGAGATCTTCCTTTGTATTACAGAGCCCGAAAGCACGGTCTAGTAGAGTCTTAATGATTCCTCTCTTAGTCGATTGATGGTGGTTGGATTTCTGGTTCAGATACTGTCCTGTGTGAGTGGGTTTTTGATATACAGATGTTTCCCATTCAGTGGCGGCCCTCTTCACCAATACGTCTAAGAAAGGTAATTCGTTGTGGACTCCCTTCACCATTGTGAAAGTGATGGAAGGACTTACGTTGCTGATGGAATGGAATAAGAATTCCACAACGAATTGCCTTTCTCAGACGTATTGATGAGAAACATCTGTATATCAAAAATCCACTCACACAGGATAGTATCTGAACCAGAAATCGAACCACCATCAATCGATGGAGAGAGGAATCATCAAGACTCTACTAGACCGTGCCTTCGGGCCCTGTAATACAAAGGAAGGTCTTGAAAGGGAACTAGGCATCATCAAAAAACGACCTTCAACGGAATGGTTGCTCCAGAATGATTGTAGAACAAGCTTTAGCTAGGAGACAGCAAGAGCTCCACAAGGAAGAGAAGCCTTCACAACCAGTACAATTCCCTACATCAGAGGATTATCGGAAACGATACGAAGGATTGGGTCCAAGTATAACATCAGGACCTGCTTCAGATCTGGGAGCACTATCCGTAGCAGCCTCACGAAAACCAGGCCACCAAACGCGGACTGCGATTCCAAGAATTGCATTTACCAGATACCCTGCGAGTGCGGAGAATCATACATCGGTGAAACTAAGAGGCCATTGTTGGCCCTGTTGACGAGTTTCCCCGTTCTACAAACCATGTTGACGGTCAACACCCCAGTCAAGACAAGCTGAACACCTCAAAGGCCTCGCCAAGGGGTGAGATTATACCATTCAAAAAGAAAAGTATCCTGTCAAGAGGGATACCCCAGGCGGCGAGAGAAATATCGGCCACGCTCCAAAAACAACATACAGATCCATATATATACAATAAATCACGATGAAGAGTCACAGGGATTCAATATCCAAACTCGCCTGAAAACAAGATGACCAAACGGAATAAGTTCAGTTTTCACTCGAAGACGATTGTGGATACTAACTAAAATTGTTATTTTCGGTTAATCTTTTTAATATTTTTTCAGGAATTTCGAATCAGTTTATATTATATTAGACGAATGAAGTCCGAACTGATGAAATACACCACGAAACATTGTCAACCACCTTCGAACAAACTGTTTGACATATGTTTTCACTCTGTTTTATGAATGGTCCCGCAGGGTCGAGTTCACGAACTGATGGAATAAGTATTGGTGATAATATCCCCAACATACTGAAATAAATATTTAGGAAACAGTGTTAGTTCCTTAATGTTTGTTTTGTTCATATCAATATTTCATTACTTTTGCCCTGAAAACCAAATGTTTCCAAAATTGAAGAAGAATCTGAAATCCGAAACCTTGTTCATAATTCGTCACCAGTTATTTCTCAGAGTTTTCATCTACGACTGGTTCAGGTTAGTTTCAAAGTGAGTGGGTCAGTTCTACCCCCCACCGCAACCCTCAAGGGTTTATGGTGGCTTATACTTTTTCACACTCGACCAAATAAACCCAGCTTTTTAATGAAGCCGATTAGTGTGTATGGTGAGTGGTCTTTCAGGTCAGATGGTAAGAGTACGGCTCTGTCGATCTCTGAAAACCTGTTTTGGTCCCCAGCAAGACAAGCAAAATGTATGTGCTTTGCTGTTTCATCATTTTCCAAACAGAGGCGACACACAATTTATTCCGACAGTCCGAATCACTGCGTATGATGATTCAAACGATAGTGACTGTAAGAAGGCCTGTTAGACATCGTAGTTCATCCCTACTGTAGTCCAACAACTATTTGGTATCAAGCTTCGAAGGGTGAATAAAAGCCTTGGAGTGAGCCAATCCTGGAAGATTCTGCCAGAAGTCCATAAATCTTCTTGCCATCCAGGTGTTCAATCTTTGTTTGACCAAACCTAAAGCGATGCCAATGATAAGTTCTGGTCCAATGAAGCTGCTTGCAGCACCTTCCTTCGCAAGGAAGACAGCAGCCTCATTGTCTTCCAGGCCAGTATGGCCATGAATCCAGACTACATGCAATCCTCTCAGTCTTTCTATCGAAGAGAGTCGTTTTTGCAATTTGATACCAATTAATACATTGCTTGGTAGAAGGCAAGAGCTCCCAACGCCGCTTGACACTCCAAGAATATTTTGATCAACTTGTGTTTGCGGTTGGATTCTTCCAATCTCTTCCCACACAATTCAATAACGTAAATTTCCGCTTGAAATAAAGTCGCATAGGCTCTCAGGCAGGTTGATATATCTGTCCTGGGTCTGCGACTGGAAACACCTGCACCAAAACTGGAAGATATTTCAAATCCATCTGTGAACCAACAACTATCTGCTCTTAATATTTCCTTCTCCCGGAAGATCCAGTCCTCTCTACTCGGGAACAGTACTCAATAAGGCAGTTCGTAATTGACAGTTGTAAGCATAAACTCGGAGGTTATTTCCAGAGTACTGTAACTTCCAGTGTCAACCAACAATCTGTTGCACTCTACATTAAATTGATTCGTGCAATTGGTAATGTGCACAAGTCTATAAACAGTTCATCTAGCCTCTCTCTTCAGAAAAATGTAGACAGAAGATAAATCTAGAAGGATCCCCATAGCCGCTGACGGTGTGGTACTGATGGCACCACTGATGGTCAGATAAGCCTGTTTCTGTAAGCCAGAGAGCTTTGGCTTCTGTGAAGCCTTCAGCTACCAGATCACCATAAGTGATCATTGGTGTGACAATCATCTAATAAATCCAATGGATTTGTTTGAGACCTAAACCCCAAGTTTTACCAGAAATGCTTCGACATTTTCATTGGGTTAGTCTGGATGTGTGTGAAACTTTTCTCAAGTGAGCATTTCAGGTGAGTTTTTCATCAAGGACAAGGCCAAGATATATCACCTCCGTTCCAAATGGAATGACCACACCATTGAGGGAAAGTGGCGTTAGATCGTCCAGTTTTCCCCTTCTGGTGAAGGGCATTATCACAATTTTGCTGGGATTAACAGACATCTGCTCCCTCAGCCACCAACTGTGAACAACGTCCATCGTGCTTTCGAAGATATTACAAGCTCTCCTTGCCGTTCCTTGACGTTGTCAAAATGACAAGGTCATCTGCATAATCTTGCAGATCTACTTTTCTTCTGTCGAGGGCATCAAGCAGACTATCCACCAGGAGCGACCACAGAAGGGGGGATAGTACCCCACCTTGAGAGCAGCCCCTGGTGATCCTGAACCTAATGGCCTTGCCTTGAAGAGTGGTAGTTGCAGTTTTGTTTACTAGCATGGCATAGATTCAGCCAGTTATGGTAGATTCTATACCTTTCCTAGCTAGATACGATCCTATAGATTTAGGTAGTGCATTGTCAAATGCTCCCTCATTATCCAGAAATACAGCAACCGCAATGACTGGGACATCGGAAAATAGCAAAAAAGTGTATGTTATATAAAATGAATGATGAGATATTATGTTTTGAGACAACAAAGTTTTAAAAGCAAAAATAATTTCGAACAAATACATATACTCCAACAATAATTTTAGCACTTTCAAGAGAACTTTGAAATATTTATATTCATATGAACACAATATGGACATGATGATTATTGTATGTTATTAAAATAAGTGTGTAAATTGATTGCATGGTGGTAAAACTCAGAAACCTCATCCATGAAGAAGCTTTCCATTTTCACTTGAAGAAAGTGCTTTTGAAGATATCAGGCTGGATGTTTCACCCTTTGGGAAGTTTAAGATTGGTACAGAATTAGAGTATTCGATAGCATTATACAATATTTTAAAGCATCCAGCAGGAATATTCCGGAATAATAATAATGATAATGATAATGATAATGATAATGATATGTCTTAATTATTCTCAAAAACAGTTTTCTAGCAAATTATTCGGGTACAATTTGACTGTTATATGAAGACAAAAGGCGAAGTTCAATTTGCATGATGACAAGTCATCAGTCAATTGCTCTTCCACGTTCGGGAAGAATCTTCCTGAGCAAAATCTTCAGTTAGTGGAATGATAAAATTTGATCAAACTACAATAATTTCTGAAAATATCCTGATTGGATTACTGACAAAGAAATCGTCCTATGGAGTATGCTCATGTCGCGGTTCACCCTATAAAGACAAAAAGTCGATAGACGTGAACAATTTGAATACAAATGTCCGCGGTAGTGAAATTTCAAGTATCTTCGCGTGCGTTTATGAGTTTCTGAAATGTTAACGAATCGTCAAATTGCTGACATTTCCAAAGGGTTTCAAACTGTTTCATTGTCTTTACGACTTGGGTTTGTTAACCGTTATATACGGGATGTTCAATGTTCGTGTTCAGCTTCGATTGTGAGTTTGATTCTGTTGAGTTGATGGTCTCGAATCGAAAATTCATCTATCTACAGATTGCATATCAAAAATCTTGATGGCCGGTCGTTCTTGAGAGAAATTAGTTAACGAAAACGATAAAGTGTTTCCTCAGTAGGAAAAAAAGGAGTAGGTGGGAAAAGTTCAACGCAAACAGTATCGAATAATATAAACTGAAGAGTAACAAATGAATACGAAGACGGTCCCAGAAATATGCGGCCTAACATAGAGATGGCGGTAGTTGTTCAGAAAATATCACTGTATTAGGAAGCTTTTTTTATTACAAAAAACGTATCAAGCAAATTGGTTATTAGCGTGGTTATTAGTTCGTCAAAGAGGAGACAATCAGTAAAGAGATGCTTCAGAGTCAGATTNTTAATTATCTGCGAGCGCTTTCGACAGTTGGTAGTACTGTCATCATCTGGCACTCCTCAAACTGAGTTTGAGGAGTGCCAGATGAGGAGGAGTATGTCCATGCAACAGTTTTTTTACATCTTCAATAATCTATAGCCGCTTTTCCCACCGATGAAAAGGTATACAGTGTGTCCACTTGTCATGGAAACACCCCCGTATCTTCCGTAATATTCGAGGTAGAACGATGAAACTCTCTGGACTGTTGGACACGCTCAAAATGCACCTACCACCTGAATGGGGTTGGCCAAAGTGATATACACTGTCCGCCACTGAGCTCTTTATATTCATTTTTAATATGTTCATCTGTCACCCTTTCGCGTAGCCAATCTATGTTGCGGAGGTTTTTTCTGTTTTGAGTCAGATTTTCTGAAAATTGAATTTTTTATCAATTATTGATTTATTTTCTACTACATGCGTTTTTCCCACGAATGAACATAAGTTTAGGCACGTTTGAAACTCCATAGTCTATGGAATTATAGCTGGAATATTTTGTTGTGAATATACGGGTATAGTCTGTAATTAACGAGGACATTCGTTATGGAGATATCATTCAGATATCATTCGTAACAACGCTACACAACGAAATAATACTTTAGCGGCTTGGAAATAGTGATTTTTCTATTACGGCATTCAATTGTGGAACGATAAGTGTATTTTTTATTGTCGCTGCAATACTTTCCAAAAACCAAGTTGTCTTCTTCAAGTTATGAAGTAAACTCTCAATCTCAGATTGAAATGTCGATCAATGGCTGATAATTGAGTTTGTAAATATTGAACATAACGTTGACTGTCCAACAAATTGGTTTGTATGTAATTCCATACTGAAAAATAGAGTGTTTCTCAACGGTATTCTTCAAATTGATAGATGTAGCCGTTGTTACTACGCGGTAGGAGATCATAAAAACACAGAAGTAAAACTTTGTATGTTTTTCAAACACCACTTGTATTTGCAACTAACTTTACTGCAGTTTCGTCCAACGAGAATATTTTCAAACGAATATAATGAGTTTATTGTATTTGTTTGAATTGTTTTTCGAACGAATTCAATAAGTTTATCGAGTAGTTTGGTGTAGTAATAAATAATACTGGAGTTTTTTTCCCAACAGCAAACCATTATTCTCAACACCTCGACACGTGTTTTGATCACCAAGTGATCATCCTCATCTTCCTAAAAAGATACAGTTGAAAAATTTGTCTTAGACCTCAAAATTCTCAAAAAAATTGATGATTAAAACCCTTTGTTATGGGCACTGACTTCTGTTTATTTTTTTCCATTCTGGTTTAACAGATGTAGTATATTCAATCGCTGTAAAACGCTGTGCAAGTTTTCAAGCGTTCATCTTCTTCATCATTCCTTTTCATCCAAGGAATTTATCTCTTTGAATGTTTTCATGAATTGTTCAAATAATAGCTCATAGAAGGTAACAAATGATCCCACCGAGTAAAACTTTCTTTCACAGAGTATATCAAACGTCCAAACATTCATTATCTGAAAAAAGCTTTCATTGTATTCAATAGTCGACATTATCCAATCGATAAACCTCTTTCATGTTGGAACTTTCACACATTCAACCGTATCGTTCACATTTGTGAAATTGAAATCGGCGCCTTTGATTACTTCTGTTATGAGCTGTGAATGGAATTTGATAGGACAGCAATTGAAAATCGCAACATGACAACATAGACAATTGGTTTATGGTTTGATCAGTTGTGAAAAAATGGCCACTGTGTTGATCAAAAATTGGTTTTTGTGAACTTGCTGTTGAAAAAATGGAAGTTCATTTCTTGAGGAGAATAAATAAAATCTCAGATGTTTATAATAGTCAGTTAGTTTGACGCATGTTTGGCAATACAGTCGATCATCACCTGTTAAAAGTTCTATTTTCAGAATATTCAACAAAAAGCTTTGCACGGACTCGAGCATTTTTACAGCAAAAGATTCACAAATACAAGACGAGATAGGCTCTGCAGAATCATTCAATCCAGAGTGGTCAGGAGTATTGATTCTGCAATTGTTTCACTCACGAAGAGTATTCAACAAGAACCCCAAGAATTCAGAACAATCCTCTTGTTGTCCTAACGAGTATCTGGTGGATTTCAAAGACTTCAGGAAATTGGTTGAAGAAAAAGACGACACATTCTTACGAAACTGCAGCTGCATGAACAGGTGTTTGAGTTTTTTTAAATAGGTAGGAAACATTCTCGTTCTCGTTGATCATTAAAACTTCGTTTTTGAATTTCTTCGTCATGAACAACACTTGTAAAATGCTATCCATGTAGCGAGTGTTTCCACTGATTCGTAAGGAAGAACCCGTTTCACATAATCTGCATAAGAACCATTTCTCAAGCTACAATCGATCCTTCCAAATGATGAAGGGTTTCGTAGAGGGATCGATTCGGCTCTTACTTTATGAAGCTTTTCCACTGAAAAGGAACCGGAGCCACGAGGACTGCAACTCATATTTGGGGGACAAGAATGACCAAAGTCCATTGACCGCCTGGAAAAAGAAAAAGGTGGATCAATCACTTGCGAAGTAACCTTGATAGGAGACTGATGAATATCGACATATCTCGGCTTGTTTCGAAGAGATTTTAGTTCCGTACTGAAATGAGGGCAATGCATGATTTCATAAAAATTATGTGAAGGAGAAATTCCAACAACCGAAGAAGCATCATCACGTTGAATAGCAATATTGATTCTTTCTACCAAAAAAGATGTAGAATGGTGATCTTTCGTTGCTTGACCTATTCTTCTTCCGACTTCATGAACGAATAACAGAGATCCAGGTCATAAACACCAAAAGTTTCAAACGCTACTGGATGAAACAAATAGTTGTACCGAATATATTTCGTATTCTTCATTTTATAGATGGCAAATATTTCAGATTAAAGTATTTGCTTCATATTTGTAGACTCATGAAATGTTATTTTTCATTTTATTTTACCTTAGTCAGCCGTTCCCCCTCTAGATGTGACAAAAATCCAATATGTTTTCACTGCTGAAGTCAGGTGGATGTTTGTGTGATACTATGTCAAGTATTATACACATTCACATCCCTGGGATGGGAGATAGATATTAAACATTCCCGGAGATGGTAGCCATAAAATGAACCTACTACAAGCGTAAAAGTCGTTACAACTTACTGCTACTACCGGAAAGTCGTTACCAATAACAGTAAAGAAAATAACCATTTTCACGTGTACTCTGTATTCAGTCACCTTGCGGAGAGATATGTTGAAATATTGCACATTACAGCGAATACGAAATGGAATTTACAAGCGAATGGAGTTGGCCTTCAATTAAATGATTAGGATCACAGACAGTTTATTTTCTGATCAGAATTTTGTGAGTGATTTCGATCCTTCAGTACTTAGATAGATAGTACCAAATGAAAGTTATGTTCTACATTTTCTCTTTTGCTTTGCTTATTTTTGATGACAGCGGAAACACAAGGATAAGCCAATGCATGGGGTCTTCTTCAATAACATTGGAGACCTTGGCTTATCAAAGCGCCTGACCTTCGCTTTTCTCAGGTCGAGTGGGCTGAAGTCGGAAACTGAGGGGTTCATCATGGCTTGCCAGGATGGTGTCTTCTACACCTTAATCTACCGCAGTCGCGTGAAGGGTGTAGAGGTTCCAGACATAAGGTGCATGGCCTGCCGCAAGGCGCCCGAGACCCTAATGCACTTGCTATCTCGGCCTATATCCATCGACATAACGCGGCCCTGAGAGTGCTATATTACCATCTACGACACTCTTACGGTATTGACGAGACACCGGTATTGCCCTATGCTCCGGGGGATATTGAATCCGTTGTAGGGAACGAGGAGTGCCGAATTTATTGAAACTATTCCTTCTCCACCCTCAGGCTCATACAAGCTAATAAGCCTGATGTGGTCCTTCTCGACCACCAGAGCAAAACGATATTTGTCGTGGAGTTTTCAGCTCCTGGCGGAACGAATATCGTCAAAAAAGCATATTCAAATATTTTTAACTGGGACATAGAAAGTGTAATTGGTCTGTTATTAGACATTTCATTAATGTCTTTGTTTTTATAGAAAGGTATAACTTTACCAACCTTATTTTTCCTTTTGCTGCTTATCACTTTCGAAAATGACAGTAGGATAAAAAAGTCTTGCAAACAACAATGTTCTATGAACGAGATGACTTATTTTCTATTCTATTCATTCACCATACTGATAAACTTCAGAATTATGAGGTTTGATACGGGGTATGATACGACCTCCCAAAGTTTGAACTCGTGATCTAGTAGTTATAGAGTATCGGATGGTACTCGAATATTCCACCATCTCATAGGTCAGTATGTTTTGAAGATGTAAGTGCAGCGGAAAATAACAACAGAAATTTCCACAAATTTACAATCAACCTTCAGTTTATCTCCTCATATTCATCCATTTCACCTTCAGTTTCCAAATCATTCCACCTGTTAACAAAGGCTTACTTTCACACAAATAAACTCTCGAATGGTTCATTCTCAATTGTTCATCGGTTCATTTTCCAGGTAAAGTTTATATATACATAAATATATGTTTTCTTCCCATTACATTCTTCGAGATTATGTCTCCCACATTGAACATAACAAGATTCTCTGATCAGAAATATCAAAGACAACATAGTCCCTTGAAACATCAAACGAAACAGTTGCATCCAGAGTTCTGAATAGAGAATCTGCCGTGCTTTACGTAAAGCGCTTCAACGTCTGGAAAATATGCTCAGTTTCAAACAACACACATGCAAAACACAAAAGAGATTGTGAGGTATGATTCTACTCGTCAGACTTTCAAAGAAGAGTTTCTCCTCCGTTCATTTTCCAAGAATAGAATAAGATGATTGAGTGTATTTTTCTTCGGCTCAGGCTGCTTTTCATCCATCTAGGAAAACACAAATAGTTTTTTTCCTCGGAAAATTTACACTGAAAAATTCTTAACGATTGCGCTTGGCATAAAATGCATTAGGTGGCGAGTTACCCTCAGAAGTTTGAGGCGAAGGAAAATGTTTAGTGTAAGATTTTAGATACCTACCGATGCATTGAGTTTCGAAATTTTGCACCAACATATAGGGTGAGGAATTAGTGGCATGGAATTGATACTTCCATCAATAAATTTTGAACTCATTCGAAAGTCTTTGGGATTATAATTACAGGAACAACATGGGTATATCAGAACCGGTAAGTGATATGGGGTCGATTGAATTAGAGAAAAGTAGCGCATTTATGTGCCTAATAATACGCCATATAAGAAGTTCCAATATTGCGAGCAGTTTCGGAGATATCCGAGAAAAACTGGAATTAGAGAATTTTGTTTTTATTTTCTCCTAGCTTTGTTTTTAAAGGTCGCTTTTCAGGTCAGTGGATTGGTACTCATCCTGGCCTGCAAGGTCTTCCGACCTAACACCTCTAGTTTTTTTCTTTGGGGATGTATGAAGAATCAAGTGCACTCTCATAATTTTCAAAATTTGTTACTACATCCTATAACAATATTGTTCTGAATATGTCAACTCAAGTTTTAAATTCGTCTGTGAGACGAGCGTACTTGTTCTTAGAAAAAATTCACGGTTTATTTGAACACTTTATTTGAACAGTAAAGTTAAATAAGAAAGTTCTAGTTGAAGCCAGATACCGCCATACAGGGTGAGCATAGGATTATATCAACAAAAATGATTTCTACCTTAAGATAAAGAGCTTGAACATCAACCATAGATGTCGGCACTTAAGAAGACAGAAGGACGGGGATAGAAAACTTTTTGTTTCTTTCAATTTTTTGTATTCTAATTCTCTATTGAAAGATATAATTGTTTGCCAAACTCATCAGTACCTGTATAACTTTCTGAAAATATATAGAGTATTAGATAGTTCCTGCATGAGTTAATTCATTTTGTTCGTTTGCTTGGTTCATTTTGAAAACTTACTACTTCAAGATAATTCGCCATCCAAGCCCCAATCACATTGATGTAAACCATCCTTTATAGACTGATATCGATGAAACTGCAGTTCTCTTTGAGTTATACGTATATAATTGAATTCCAGTTCAAAAACTATTCCACAAAGTGATACATTATTACATAAATGAAATACTATAATCAAAGAGATGCAAACAGAACAGCGAAATTCCAGTTAACGATGCGGGCCTCAAAGCGTAATGCCGGGCTATTATTATAATGAAACTACTAGTACCTATATGATTCTGTAACATCAGTTTGATTGTCACATTCTGTGAAGGCTTTTACTGAATTGATATGGAGAACGAAAATACTTTCGTGAAGTTTTTTCTGAATCAATTGAGGGAACAATGAACAGATGCGGTGAAGACGGTTCGAATTCTGATTCGGTATCTTCTTCTACTTCTGTGATTTCCAGGAATATAAAGAACAGTAATCAAAAGTGAAAACTATCGAGGAGAATTATATACGTATAAGGTAATAAATATTCATAGATTATGTAATGATAACACTTCCAAAATACAAATCATGAAATTATAAAACAACAACAAAAATTAATTAGCCCTCCGGGCGACTTCATTGATTCCAGTGGCGCATTTGCTTTTTCAGCTGCAGGAAAACCCGGAAAAATCTGCAGCACCACATTATCTGAAGATCTTGATCTGCCAATGACCTTTCTCTCATAAAACAAGATGTAGGGTGCTCCAGAGGCTCCAATAAATTCGATACATCGCCAGAACACTTAATGACATGACTATCGTCAAACTTCAACCAGTCCGTTTCGTCTTTGACCAATGCGTTGTAATGACCAGATTCAACGCCAGGACCACAGAGAACAATGACTGTATGAAGAATATAATAGTGGTCTGCTAGATTCAAGTGTTCATCTATTTCGAAACTTCGTAAGAGTTTAGTGCTTCCGTCAGAGGTTGGGCCATGTTTGAAGATCATCAGTGCTATTATTAGATTGACTGGTGCCTCAGCTATACATGTTTTTTATATCAGTCAGTTAGTTTGGCACATGTTTGGCAATACAGTCGATCATCACCTGTTGAGAATTCCATTTAAATGAGCTTTGCACTGGTTATTAGGAAACGCTAGTTGAAGTTCCATAAATTCGCTACATCTTGAACATTTACTACAAAGTAAACAAGTGAAGATTTTTCCAGCAGAAAAATGTACAAACATAAGTCGAGATAAACTGTACGGAATCATTCAATCTAGACCGGTCAGGAGTATTGATTCTGCTATTGTTTTGCTCAAGAAGTATTCAACAACAATTCTCTTGTTGTTCTAACGAGTATCTAGTGGACTTCAAACACTCCAGGAAATCGGTTGGAGGGAAAAATGATACATTTTTACGAAACTACAGCTGCATGAACAGGTGTTTGAGTTTGGAGAATGGGTAGGAAACGTTTTCGTTCTCGTTCGTCATTAAAACTTGAAATTCATCATCATGAACAACACTTGTAAAATGATATTCATGTAACAAATTTTCAGGACAACTCTCCACTGATTCCTTAAGAAGAACATGTTTTACAGAATCTGCATAAGAACCATTTCTCAAGCTGCAGTCGATCTTTTCAAATGATGAAGGGTTTCGTAGAGGGGTCGATTCGGCTCTTACTTCATGAAGCTCTTCCACTGAAAGGGAACCAGAACCACGAGGACTGCAACTCATATTTGGAGGGGCAAGAATGACCTTAGTCCATTGACCGCACTGAAAAAGAAGAAGGTGGATCAATCACTTGAGAATTAACCTTGATAGGAGACTCATGAATATCCACATATTTCGGCTTGTTTCGAAGAGATTTTAGTTCCGTACTGAAATAAGGACAATGCATGATCTCATCAAAATTATGTGAAGTAGAAATAGTTCCAAGGACCGAAGCAGCGTTGAATAGCAATAATAATTCTTTCTATCAAAAAAAAAGAGGTAGAACGGTAATCTTTCATTGCCTGGCCTAATCTCCTTCCGAGTTTACGAAGGAATATCGGAGACTCCGGGCCATAACACAAAAAGTTTCAACCGCTACTAGATGGAACAGAAAGTTGTTACCAAGATTTTTGTATTTTTTTCGTTCCAATTTTTCGCCAATGTTGCGGTTACAGCAGACTTCGACCTTTCGGCTAGATGGAAAGCCGCGACCGTATCAACGCAAGTGAAGCCCCATACCACATGTTTACCGTATTTCCATGGTATGAGAGATATACCAGAAACCATACGTTAACCAGAAATATTATTCTCTCCCACCTATCTATACAGTAGGGTGTGATAAACGTCTGTCGAAAAACAATTACTTCTCCGGCTAATACCACGCTGGATATTGCATTATATCCGACAGATATTATGCAAGATTCCTCATAGAGGCTAGTCTGGCACATGTTTCTTGTTCAACTAGCTGAAATTATTCAAGTAGATCACCTGCAGACCGCGGTTTCCAGGTATTACCCCTCATCACTACAGGAAAGATTCTACCCAAACAGCAAAGTGTCTGAGACTCCATTAATTTCAACCCGGCTCCGCTACATAAATGAAACTTTCATCTGCAGAGTAAGCAAAAACCCTTTTTGACATTATTGACCCCGATATTGTTTGCAGTAAACTATATGCAATGGGTTTCAGAGGTATCTTTCTACAGTGGCTCAGGTCATACTTGACTCAAAGGAAAATACATGTTAGAATTGATAACTGTTACTCTCAATCGTATAGCATAAACCTAGGAGTTCCTCAAGGCTCTATTTTGGGACCACTCATTTTTTTACTATGTATCAATGATATGCCGAATTATATAAGCACAAATTGTATTGTCTTATATGCGGATGATACAACTTTAGCAATTGATGCTGATACCTCCGAGGAACTTCAAGAAAAGCTCAACGTATTGTCGTTTGAACTCACAACTTGGTGCAGAAAAAATTCATTAGTTGTGAATTCAAGCAAAACAGTGGTATTGCAATTTTAATATAGAACTATTAAAAAAATTAGACCACTTGTGGTCGGGGTTGGAAAAGAGATTATTGCATCATCAGACAAAACCAAATTTTTTGGTACGGTCATAGACAGCAACATGTCGTGGGAGTTAAGTATAGCTCAAGTGAATAAAATAATCAATTCGGGGTACTATGCTATTAGACAATTGAGATCGGTATTCAACAGAAAACAGCTCCTAAATGTTTATTTTGCCCTCATATACTGTCACATCTCATATAATATCGCTGTGTGGGGTTGCTCCTCCAAGCTTCATAGAATTTTGTGTCCCAGAAAAGGGTTATACGACTAATATTCAAATTAGAGTGCAGAGAGTCTTGCAAAAAACTTTTGTTGAAAATGGAATTATGTGTGTACCATGTATATATATTTACAAGTGCATATTAGTATTCAAGAATTATTCACGAGACATGGTAATTTGATAAGGCTTCAAAAACACTCTACATCGTTTTTTGAAAAGTGTCCATCTTTCATAGGTGCAAAATGTTTCAATAATCTTCCTGTAAATATAAGAAATGAAAAAAAAATTAATATTTTCAAAGTCAAACTGAAAGAATTCTTGATTAACGGTTGCTTTTACGGTACAGCAGAATATTTGAGTCAATATCAGGACTGATAATATAAGAGTTGATAATGAAATATGCTTTGTGAAATATTCTATCTGTATGTTTGTAAGTCATATATATGTAAATGTGGGTTTGTGCATATATGTATGTATTTTATTTTCCATGTGACGTATCCTATATCGTTTTGAGATCTTGAAAGATTTAATAAACATTATTATTATTGTTTGAAGGTGAGTGACAATGTTTTATGATGAATTTCACTAGTTCTGACTTCCATTGTCTACTATATAAAATGATTTGAAATCCCTGAAACAACTAAAAAAAAAGAATTAAAAATGAATAGCTGAAAATAAGAATTATATTAACCAAAATAAACCTGAAATGAAATAATAATAAAATAAAATACAAGTAAAAATAGAACAATTGAATAAATAAAAATAAAAAAAAGAAAATAAAAATAAAAAGTGGAGAGATTCCAAGTCACGTTAGTTCACGACGTTTCGACTGTTAGTATCTACAATCGTCTTCGGGGTTTGAAGGGAGGGGAGGGGTGTTTCGGGTTTTTTTTTTAATATATACAGTAACCGAAATATTGAACTCATTCCATTTGGCATTCACACACTGTATAATCACATAAAACCCCGAAATATTCCTTTTCAGCTTCTTCGACCAAAAATTCGAAATATCTGGTATGCAGCAAAACCCCCAATATATCGCAGGCCCGAAAACACTTCAATGGCTTCTCACGTCTTTTACATCTTTGAGAATCCTTATTTCACGAGTATGATGAGATAGGAAATTCTTTACGAGGCTTTAAAATTTTAATGGAAGTTTTATCGATTCTCCGTTCTGCCAACTTTATTTTTGTTTTCGTTTTATACGACATGGAGTTGAAATAAAGTGCCCGTTGAAAAATTTACTTCTAATATCGAGAGTGAAAATTTGATTTTTTTTTAATTCAGATGAGAATTAGGTTTATTCGAGGAAAGCTTTCAAATGCACGCAATTTGTTAAGGAATTTCAAAAACTGTGAAGCAGTGTGTTATTTCAGGAGCAGTTGAAGAAATAATGATAGTGTGGTGTGTTGAAAAATGGGGTAAACATCCATTTTAATCAGAAAATAATCATGGGTTCATTAATTTTTATTTTGTTTCCTTCAAAGTAGTCCCTTTAGATATGATACACTTATGCCAGAGATTCATCTCTTCAATCGTCCCAAAACACCGTCCTTTTCAATTCGAAGAGAAGAAAATAAAAGTTTGAATTGAAGGGGTTATAATTTTAGGAGTGATTAATTTTTGGGAAAGAAAGTTTTTGGCTTTCTACTACTCCATCTTGATACAAAAAAAGGGATGAGGGAATCTTCCAAAGAAAGGAAGGAAGTAATCTATTTGAAAATAAGTAACTCTATACATGGATGTGTATAGAGTTATACCCTGCTCCTCACGAACATCTCTCAAATTTTCTGGAAAGTAATCAAGATGACTGTTCAAGAAGTGGACTTTCAGGCTCATCAAACATCCTAGTTTCTTAAAATTCTTCAACATGTTAGCTACGATGGTACGGCATTATGGGTCTTTCGCATTTCCTAAGAATTTTGTAACAACTTGCTTGAATGATACCCATGTTTCTTCCTCATGTATTGTCATAGTGGTTTCAAAGTTTACGTCGAACATCATTTTTCGAATTTCGGGTCCTAGAATGACGCCTTCTTTAGGTTCAGCCTCTGAAAGGTATGGAAATTTCTGACAGAAATACTTGAAACAAGGTCCATCTTTAGGCAATGCCTTTACAAACTGTTTCATGAGGCCTAATTTAATATGTGGAGGTGGTGAGATAATTTTTCTATGATCTACAAGATTTTTGCGGAGAATGTTCTTCTCGCTCCTTCACAGGCCAGTTCTTTCTGCACCAAAGTTGATCCATTGCTATACTGTCCCATTCACACAAAAAACATGGAAATTTGGTGAAATCGCCTTGCTGACCAAGAAGCATGCATGTTACTTTCAAATCACCACATATCATCCAACCATGAGCCGAATACCCAATTTTATTCAACACTATTTCTAGGTTTTCATAGGTCTGTTTCATATGTACAGAATGACCAACAGGTATTACTATTATGTAATAAAACAGCTTCTCATCTAGTTTTGGAAGAATCAATAAACAACCTCCAGTCTTCTTTTTGTATTCAACACCAAACTCTCTGATCAGATCTGGAATGTCTGAGCGGTACACTAAATCACCTTCTTCAAAAATTTTCGAAAACTGCTGCTCTCTCTTCTCATACACATATATGCTAGTTCCAACTGCCAATAAATTCTCTTCTTTCAGTCTAGAACCAAGCAATTCAGCTTTTTCTTTTGTTAACCCCAGATCCCTAGCTAAGTCGTTAAGGTCAATCTGAGTAAACAGTTTAGGCTTTATACTTGCTGTAGCACACTGGAACTCTTCATCATCTTGCTCATCTATATCTGCCAGTACATCAGAAAACATTTCAGCTTGAACAGAATTCAAATCATCTGGAGGTTCTGAGACCGGCAAATCTACATCGTGCCCTACTGGTCGAATGACGGAATTTAGGTTAGGGTAGCTTATTACCTTCTTGTTTTTCGAGTTATGGCCAGTAATATCAACACTACAAAAGTAGCAATCATCAGTGTGGTTTCTAGGTTCCTTCCATACCATAGGAACAGCGTACTCAAAGGCTTTTTTCTTCTTTTTTGACCATTTTCTAAGATCTCCAACACAAACATAACACACCTTATGCGGGGCCCAACATTCATCCTGATCACCAAGTTTGATTCCAAAATATGAGAAATAAACCTCTTTGACAAAGTCTGTAATGTTTCATTGATGTTTTTCGATGATAAACTCACCATAAATATAACAAAAACCGTCAGCAGAGTTCTTACAACCGCGATTAGACATTTTAATGAGCACATGTACTGGAAACCAGAAAGTAAGGTTAGATTAACAGTAAACAAAACATCAGCTGTGAACAGAACAATATAACTCCCCTTTTTCTGGACAGTGAATGTGTTTTAGCAGTGCTGCCAACTCTTCTACATCCAGAACAAATTATTTTACAATTTTATTTGTAGCATATGAAAGCTGTCAAATTCTGTAATGAATCAAAAAATTTAATATATTGATGTGCAAATGTGAAAAAATGGTAGGTGATACGGCTTAATAAGTGTCACGTTTGGACTAAAAACCCTAAAAACGTAATGATAAGATATTTTAACTGAAAAAGTTTTCCTATCGTTGGCCTGTGTTACCAGTATCTACATCTCTTATTGAATTATTGTGAAAACAACCTCCATCGTAAACAGGTCAGTAGAATATTTTCGTGCAACTCAACTCTCAATAAATCTTAACTTATGATTTCTCTTTTCACAGTATTCATGTAAATATTATCGTGACGAAGAATATTTTCTGAACTATCAACACGAGATGCAAATTGAAAATCATTAACAAGAAATGGAAAATAAAAATTAAAAGATTCCAGCCAAGTTACTCCACTTCGATTCGATTTTTATTAACCACAATAGTCTTCGGGTGATAACTGGACTCATTCCTCCGAGATCTGACTGTTTATAGGTCATTCGAGTGCTTTCACCTATCCTCTCTTCATCGGTTTTAGCGGGAGCTGACCGTTTGGCGGAAGTTGGTCGTTTTCCGCTTGAATGAAGGTTTCCTTATGTTGCGTATCTCTACACCAGCTTGGCTAAATGCGTTGTTGAACAACATATATGCGACTTCTATGAATTTTCTCCTAAGCCAGTGTTCCTCCTTGTGGATGATTTCAGCTTGAGACCATTTGATGTTGTGTTGATGAGTCCAAACATAATCTGCTATTCCTAATTTTCTGGTTTATTCTCGCTATGTGCGTTTCTTGTGCTCGGTAATGCGAACTTTCAATGGCCTCTTAGTCTAGTTCGCATGTACTTTTTTGTCAAAATTTTGAAAATTTTCCGAGATATTAAAAAAAACTAAAGCCCAATTTTTTTCACTTAATTGTTTATAACTTTTGTAATTTTCATCGGCGCGTTTTCGGACCTATCCTTAAACTTTCTAGACAAAAATACGAATCGAATGACATCTTGGTCGTAATTTTTGGATAGGGCTGAAAAATGTCACCAAAAAGAGCTAAATCGAGTACATGTGAACCAGACCGATGTATGATTCTCCGCAGTCGCAGGGTATCCGGTAAATGCAATTCTTGGATTCGCAGTTCGCGTTTGGTGGTCTGGTTTTCGTTCCCAGTGTTCCCAGATCGAAAGCAGGTTCTGTTGTTATACTTAGACCCAATTCTCCTTATCCTTTTTGACAATCCTCTGATGTAGGGGAGTACAAGTACTGATTGTTGCGGCTTCTCTTCCTTGTGAGGCTTTAGCTGTCTTCTAGACAAAGTCTGTTCCACCATCATTTTGGAATAACCATTCCGTTGAAGGTCATTTTTGATGATGCCTGGTCCCTTTTCGAGACTTTCCTTCGTACTACAAAGCCTGAAAGCACGTTCTACGAGAGTCTTGATGATTCCTCTTAGTGATTGAAGGACTTACGTTGTTGATGTGCTTCAGGAAAGTGTCTAGTTATGAAGATATCGTCCACGTATCGCAAACAGACTCGGGGCTTCTTGTGGGCTTCTTCAATGGCCAGCGTTTTGAACCACTCTATTTATATGTTGGCTATAAAGGGTGAAAGTGGCGATTCCATTGACAGTCCCTAATCTTGCGTAAAGAATTCGTCCTTCAGTTTCGTACACAGCATCCTAGTAGGTCCATGATTATTTGTATCGGTAAGGTTCTTTTATCTTTCAGGTCCCCATCTTCGGATAGCTTTTTCAGTATGATTTGAAGTGCTTCTTCGACAGGAACGTAAATGTAGACACTCTCCACGTCGAAACTGATTAGTTGATCCTGCTCTCTGACTTCGATTGCCCTTAGCGGTTCGATAAAATGCCTTGAATTCTCCACAAAAGATGATGTTTTTCCTTGCAGTGGTTTTATGATTGGTAGTAGAAATCTGGACAAGTTTCTTTCCAGCTGATCTTTTCATTTCTTCATAAATACTTTCAGGGATTTCAAATCAATTTACATCGTAGGAGACAATGAAAGTCAAAACAAATGAAATACATCACGAAACATTGTCAACCACCTCAAAACAAATAGCCTCTATTACTCTCTACAACTTTCGGGACACCTTGTATATCAGCATCATCAATATATCTGATTGATTTGCATCGAAGGAACGCCCGGGATATATTTTCATTCAGGAATATTTATTATCAGGTTGAATCTTCTTTAATTATCGAATATCATTTTGTCATCTTGATGATTCCATAAATCAAAAAATTCGAGACAATTCGAAGCAAGACAAATTCCTAACGAGATTCAAGACTTTTCCGTGTCAAACATTTCCAACTGTTCACAAATCAAATTAAATTTCCCAAAATGAGGAGTCCGCAACGAACGCCATCGGATTAGAACTCGGCAATTCAGTTTAACAAGTTATTGCAGAAGTTAACGAAACAAAAAAGAGCAAATTATTGTTCAGAAACAATATTTAAACTTTACGCTCGGCGTTTATTAATGTTCACTTCGGAAATTTCCAGCATGGCTTCTTCAGTGCATTGCGTAACCATTCAATGGAAAATAGGAGTGAGCTCTAAGTATGAAGGGGTACACAAAGGCCCTGAATGGAAGTATATGAGCAAGCACTTTGAAATTCAATCAATTCGCAAATATGAGACCAAGGCTTTCAATTGAAATCAATGTCCAGCTTCATTACGGGATTCCATATCTATATTGAAATGACACCATTTCATTGGGTCCTTATTACATCATACGAAACACCGAATATTACTGGAGATTTTTCCTACACTAAACCATTATTTTAACACCTCGACACGTGTTTCGATCACCAAATGATCATCTTCAAGAGGAAGATCAAACTAATCATACTTACATAGTTATCGCTACTTATGAAATAGATACCTGTTCTAGGTACCTGCTTCTTCAGTGTCTTGAATTAATTTCACAATATTGTCTTATCTACTAATCTTAAATCAATTTTACAATATGCCATACACAAAAATGATCCGACATGCCACAGCATCGAAGTTTGGCCAGCCACGATCAAAGGCCTTGGAAATATCAAGCGCAACAGCTCTTGACTCTCCATGTTTCTCGATTGCGTTATTTTAAAGATGAGGAAACAGGAGAACTCTGAAAATAGTAACACTGCTCATAAAATAGCCAAGAGGAGTGTTGAAAATTAAATACGTCAAAAAAAAAAGAATCATTTCATGAAAAAAGTTCAGGAATCTACCAGTGAAACCAAAACTCTCTGGAATATTATAAAACAACCACATGAAAATAATGAAAACAAATGTAAAGTACTAAGTCATAATGATAAAGTAATCAGTAGCGGAGAAGAAATAGTAACATTTGGAGAGTATTTCTCGACAATAATCGACGAGAAAATTAGGACACATTTTCCAGGGAAAAATTCAGAAAATTATACCACAATGCCAAATGTTTATGCAACCATGTTTTTTGAACTAGTCACTACGGATGAAGTAAAAAAGTTAGACAATAAGAAAAGAACAGGACATAATCAAAGAATGCGTGGATATATTATCTAAAACTATAGAATATATTTTAAACTTATGTATTTCCTTTGGAGAATATCCTGACCTGCTCAAAATTGAGGTACTTGTCCATATACTTAAAAATGGCTCGATAGAAACTGCAACATTCAACTTTGTACAAGAAGTACATGATTTAATGGATAAAAAACATTGTGATAGGTTTATTTTTTCATTTGATTGAATTCGTATAAGATAAACTATTTAAGATTGATATTCGAGGAAACATAAATCAGCTTGTAATGTCTTTTCTAACAAATAGATATTTCCAGGTGAAACATAATGCTACAATATCCGATAAATTCCTTGCAACAAATGGGACACCTCAAGGCAGTGTACTCGGTCCACTAATTTTTTGTTATATGTGAATGACCTACCTAATAATGTAAGTAATGGTGCGATATACCTTTACGAAGACAAAACTTCCATTATTTTTTCAAGTAAAACACCGGAAGAAATGCATAACCTTGTAAACCCAGTCCTACACGAATTTAATGACTGGTGTTACAGGAATAAACTTATAGTTAATCTGAGAAAGAATGTCTGAATGGAATTTGCACATTCATCCCGAAGCCTACATAATTCCAATACCATTTTCTGGAAAGAATCCTTGACATTAACAAGCTCAACAAGGTTCTTAGGAACAATAATGGACTCACATTTCACTTGGCGAGACTTCACATCCAAGAAATGCAATGAATCGTATTATCTCATTAAATCCCTCAAGAATAAATTGGATACTGCCAATCATTCAGCCCATCATTTACAACAACATTGCTGTCTGAGGTTCAGCAACTGAGGTGGACAGAAGTTTCATAAAACAGAAATCATTACTGAGGCTAATTTCCATTCTAGATTACAGAACATGTAGAGAGATTTTTCGTCAAAATAAAATACTAACTGTTGTCTGTTCATTCTGTAAACATTGACGTATATCCATGAAAATATAGGAAAACTAGAGTCGAGATCGGACCTCCATAATTATCATAATAGGAATAACCATATGCTCATCACCCAAAAACACCAACACGCAAAGTATAAAAAGTCTCCTTTGCCATGCGATCTGAAGACACTGCCACCTCAAGTTTTTGAAAAACAGCTGAAAGTGTGTGACGTTTTCTACATAATATATGAATTTATACTTGGAGTTGGTATAGTTAGATCACTGTCATTGTGACGTAAATTTACAGAACATGTAGAGAGATTTTTCGTCAAAATAAAATACTAACTGTTGTCTGTTCATTCTGTAAACATTGACGTATATCCATGAAAATATAGGACCTCCATAATTATCATAATAGGAATAACCATATGCCCATCACCCAAAAACACCATCACGCAAAGTATAAAAAGTCTCCTGTGCCATGTGTGAAGTTTTGTACATAATAGATGAATTCATACTTGAAGTTGGTATAGTCAGATCACTGTTATTGTGACGTAAATATCGTAACATGTTGTTTATTTATCTATTTTCATTTTCTTCTTATATATTAATAAGTATGTGTTTGTTTCAAAATGTGTTTCACATTATTTTTTCATTCAGATGGCATCTTAAAATGTTACATATTTTCATTATACATGAGAAATATGACATCTCCCATCTACATAAACGTCATGAAACTAATGAAAAACTATTTATAATTGTTTTATATAGATCACCGGGAAGTGATGAAATAGTGTTCATAGAAAAACTGCAACAATTGCTTTACAGAATCTATGTAAATGATGCTTTCAATTTTTTCTGTGGAGACATAAATGTAAATAAGTTATCTGACAGTAATATTTCCAAGCAGGTAAACAACTTTTATAAAGAATTCAATATGGTTAATGAAGAATGGAAACAAGAATACAGGGCACATCACAAACACTAATAGATGTTCTGTTCACAGATGTAAATACAGAGAAAGTATGGGTGAAAGATTCTTATATGTCTGATCATACATTTCAGGTATGTAGCATCCTAGTTGGTAATGCTAAGCAAAATACAACAGACAGTCCAATATCCAAACGAATCATCAATGATAATAACATTCATTCATTCATTACCGCGCTATGGAAAGAAACATGGGT
>NW_019291521.1:10501-32536 GCF_000500325.1 Leptinotarsa decemlineata | reverse complement strand
TCTGTAACGGCGCATTCTATTCTCTGAATGAATACCTGGCGGCATGATTATTGTAACCCATATATTATATGTGTGTATAAGTGTATATTTTTCGTAGAGTTTTCTTCTTTTATAATGTTTTATATTTATATTTGGGATTCGTTTGAATTTTTAGCCTTAGTTTTAAGATTTTGACTAGTCTGATAAGTATATATATGTTCACCAGCAGGCTGAATTGTGTATATGTTTTAATGATGAATAAAGCTACTAACTTACTTACTTACTTACATAATGTAGCACAAAGGACTGATAAATATATCTATCTATCTATCTATCAAAGGATAAAAGATCGCTTGGTGATCTTTGTTTCTAAAAGCCATATAGATGATGGCTCAAGATGTTAGAGCCTTCCAAATATTCAAAGATATGGTGGTTTATGGCTTTCTCCATGATTTTTGATATCACTGATAGTAAAGTGACTGGTCTGTAGTTATCCTTTGAACAAAACAGGTTGAATACAGGTTGAAAAGTCTGCAAAATACTGCATTTGTGCAATTTTTAAGTACGATGAAGTATGGAGCTACGAAAACATTCAATAGTTGTGCTGTCAAATAGTAACCAAATCTAAAATAGTATTTTGAAAAATACTGAAACTAGAGAATGGGGCAATATTTCTGAAAATTAAGTGTTCCCTGTTGATAATTGAACTCTGCGACAGTTCTCAGAGAACTTTCTGACAGACTTGCCCGGTGACTTGCATTCACAATATTTCATAATTATTGGCTGACTCTTGGAGTATTATTCAGAATATTTTGCATTCGTTCAATTCCATATTTCCATAATAACATGTTTATATCAAAACAAAGCAACCATGAATGATTCATCTACACTAATGGATGGAAACGAAAATTCGAGTTCTTGAAGGGACGGACCGAATTTCATTTTCTCTGATTATGACAAGAATACTCTGCTAGGTAGGCACAAACGTTAAGCATAATTCCCGTGTGGTATTCGACAATCATCTTGCGAATTATCTCGGCAATCAAGTCAGCTACGTGACTTTCATCCCGAAAGAAACATCCTGCCATCCGTTTTACAAACAGCACACGTTTTATCCCAGGAGAGATTATTTCACAACCTAATTAGGTGTTACTGAAAAATTGTCAGAAAGGTAATTCTGGTGTAATCAAATGGTAATCAGTCGAATGAGGACCTTGGCAGATTATTTCAAAGAACTTTTGAGGTCCATATCGAAATGGGAATACCGTCCAATTCTGAATGAAACATTTTTTTGTTATAATAGTTTTTTTTTCCTTTATTTGCCATCAAAATATATATAAAATGACAATAACAATTATTCAATCTGATTCAGCAAATAGATCAGTTTGTTGCTCATAAAAGGTATAACCTTGTGCATGAGCAAACTAACTAATCAATCAATTAACGTTGTGGAGTTGGAGATATAAAATGTGAAATCTAAACACAAGAATTTGTGAAGATGTGAAATTTAAAATGTGTAAATGTGAAATAGTAATTTTGAAAGTGATCGTCTTCAGGTGATGACTGGACTGATTCCGCTTTCCATTTTTTCCGCTTAGTGGAAAATGACTGGTTGGCGGGAGTTGGCCATTTTTCGTTTGATGATGGGTTTCCATATGTTGCGAATCTCTACGCTAGCTTGGCTGAATATGTTGTTGGATAACATGTATGCGGCTTCTTTGAATTTTCTCCTAAACCAATATTCCTCACTGTGTATGATATCAGCTTGGGACCACTCGATATTGTGTTGATGGGTCCAAATATGTTCTGCTATTCCTGATTTGCTGTTTTCCCCGCTGTCTGTGTTTCTTGTGCTCGGCAATGCGAACATTCAATGGCCTCTTAGTTTCACCAATATAGGATTTTCAGTCACAGGGTATCCGGTAAATGCAATTCTTGGAATCGCAGTCCGCGTTTGGTGGCCTGGTTTTCGTGAGGCTGCTACGGATAGTATTTCTGGATCCGAAGCAGGTTCTGATGTTGTACTTGGAGTCAATTCTTCTTATCCTCTCTTGCTAACCTGGAATATCATTGGTGTCACACCAATAGATGGTTCCACTTATGTTTCGCTTGCGTTAACGCAGCTATTTTTATCAAGTACTTTCTTGGTTTTTCTCATTTTGCCTTCAATCGAGGACTGCCTGCCCGGTACTGACGATGCCCAATAGGCTGAAACAGCTGTCTACCGGTGGCTCTTAAATTGAAATCAATATGGGAATGATCAATAAAGTACTTATCTATTTATTTTTTGATTTTCATGGAATTGTTTTCGAGCAGCTTGACTGCAATAACCTTTCTAGATTATATATACATTGTGTCTCACTTCTCATGAAAACACCCCCGTATCTTCCGTAATATTCGAGATAGAACGATGAAACTCTCTGGACTGATGGAAATGCTCAAAATGCACCTACCACCTGAATGGAGTTGGGCAAAGTGATATACACTGTCCGCCACTCGCGATGGAACACCCCATTTTCACGGTAAAACATATTAGGGGGCGAAATAGGCTCAAAATTCCTTCAGATTCGTGATCAGGACTACCAACTCACTACGATTACACTTTTTTCCTTAAAAAATTTCAGTCATGAAAAATCCGAATTTGTCTCACTTTTTATGGAAAAACCTCCGTATCTTCCGTAATATTCGAGGAGGAACGATAAAACTCTCAGGACTGACAGAAATGCTCAAAATGCACCTACCACCCGAATGGGGTTGGCTAAAGTGATATACACTGTCTGCCACTCCCGATGGAACACCCCATTTTTACGGTAAAACATATATCTGTCAATGGTATATAGACCAAAGCGTTTTTATTCATTTCATCAAAGCTGAATTATACAAAAAACACTTTTCTCTATTCTGTTTGTTTTCTAAACATTCGTAATGGAATCGACTCAGATACTATTTACAGGATTCCTACACAATATTATGAATGAAAGAAGTAAAACTCCATGCACTTACATGGAACATTGTCGTCCTCACTGAAAGACATCCGATATTTTACTGTAAGACACTGAAGAACTGAAGAGCCTTATCGGCTCTACCAAATACCAATATGCATATCATATGCAAATATGCATATTGTTCAAATAACGTAAGTAATTCTGTCCTCGCTTCAAAAGTGTATTTTTCTGAATAAGATAAAAAAACTAGATTGAAAAAATCATAACTGTCTTTAGGGACAAAGGTTGCTTGTTTAAATACCGTTTTAAAACCTATCGAGAAAATGGGGCGATATGCAATCCGTGTCAGAGAGCTTTTCATCACCATGCCGTTTCAGTTTTGTTTATAAATACTGCACTATGGTGATTGCAACATTGTACGTTATTTCATGCGGCTGGAAATACGTCTAATTCGTATCATTCGCCCAGCCAAACGTCGCATGCAAACATTCATCTGACGGGGTCATTATGAGCCAGATTGTGTCAGCACACACACACGCACGCATTGTACAACAAATTTATTCACACTACGAGGAGCCGTAAGGTGATTCTACAGAGCGTTAATTCCTGCTGCAGAACGTCAGTGTCCACTCTGCGTAGCAATAAAATCCCAATATCCGCACTAATTATTTCTCAAAAAAAGTTGACTTTCTCGAAAGTGGATCAAAACAGACTGCTAGTCAATTGCGCGCGGCAGCGGCAAATCCGATTGATACAAATTTTTGGCATTTGTTTGAAAGTGAAAAAAGAATTATAAAATAGCTGAAAACAACAATTATATTAAGCAAAAAAACCTGGAATGAAATAACAGTGAAATAAAATACAAGGAAAAATAGAGCAATTGAAGAAAATATCGAAAATAAAAAAAGTTGAGAGATTCCAAACCAAGTTACTTCACGACGTTTCGATTGTTTGTATTCACAATCATCTTCGGGTGATGACTGGAGTGATTTCTCCGAGAGTTGACTATTTTTTGGTTATTCGAGTACTTTCATTTATCTCCACACCAGTTTAGTGGGAGATGCCCGTTTGACGGGAGTTGGCCATTTTTCACTCATTTATGGGTTTCCATATGTTGCGTATCTCTACGTTAGCTTGGCTGAATATATTTTTGTACAACATGTGTGCGGCTTCTTTAAATTTCCTCCTGAACCAATGTTCCTCCTTGTATATGATCTCAGCTTGGGACCACTCGATGTTATGTTGATAGGTCCAAACATGCTCTGATGTTCCTCATTTGCTGGTTTCCGCTCCCTGTGTGTGTTTCTTGTGCTCGGCAATGCGAACATTCAATGGCCTCTTTCTCAGTTTCACCGATATAGGATTTTCCGCACTCACAGGGTATCCGGTAAATGCAATTCTTCAAATCGCAGTTCGCGTTTTGTGGCCTGGTTTTCTTGAGGCTGCTACGGATAGTGTTTCCTGAAGCAGGTTCCGATGTTGTACTTGCTTCGCGTTTTGTGGCCTGGTTTTCTTGAGGCTGCTACGGATAGTGTTTCCTGAAGCAGGTTCCGATGTTGTACTTGGATTCAATTCTTCTTATCCTTTCTGATAATCCTCTGATGTAGGGAAGTGCAAGCACTGGTTGTGACGGCTTCTCTTCCTTGCGAGGCTCCTGCTGTGTGTTAGCCAAAGTCTGTTCCACCATCGCTTTGGCCATTCCGTTGAAGATAGTTTTTGATGATGTCTGGTTCCTTCTCGAACCCTTCTTTGGTATTACAGAGCCCAGAAGCACGATTAAATAGGGTCTTGACGATTCATCTTTTAGTCAATTGATGATGATTGAATACTTGGTTCAGATACTGTCCCGTGTGAGTAGGTTTTCGAAATACAGGTATTTCCCACTCAGTGTCGGTCCTCTTCACCAGTACCTCTAAGAAAGGCAATTCGTTGTGGACTTCCTTCTCCATTGTGAAAGTAATGGAAGGTCTGTGGATGTGTTTCAGAAAGGCGTCTAGTTCAGTATTCCCATGTTTCCATATCATGAAGGTGTCATCAACCAGACTTGGGGTTCCTTGTGGGCTTCTTCAATGGCCAGAGTTTCAAGCCACTCCATATATATGTTGGCTATGACTGGTGAAAGTGGCGATCCCATTGAAAGTCCCTCATCTTGTGTAAAGAATTCGTCCTTCAGTTGGAAATATCAGTTTCGTACACGGCATCCTAGTAATTCCATAATTACTTCTATTGGTAAATTCGTTCTATCTTCCAGGTCGCCGTCTTCGGATAGCTTTCTGTGGAGTGCTTCTTCGACTGGAACGTTGGTGTAAAGGCTCTCCACGTCGACATTGTTGATGGTTCATTTCAACTAAAATGCACTGAATTTGTACTTACCATATAGCTTCTCAGGCTCTGTACCAGAAACTCCCATCCATTAGGACCGAAGCTTCTGGTCTATCTGGTCTGGTCATCAACGAATGACTACTTTGCACAATCGTGGGATGAGTGTTCATTGAGTCCAAGGATCATGTGCCCTGAGAAGACGTAGCGTCCAATGATGATCTTCTGCTTCTTTCCTGCCATGTGGCAAGTCGGAATGAAACCCTGAGCAAATGATTCTCAATAAATGAAGAGCAAACATCGCCTGAATATCACATTGATTTTTCTGGCATCCAGTCAATTGTTTCTGTTTTTCACGCTTTTAGTGCCCGAAATTGGATGCTGGATATATTCTGAAAAGTCATTACGAGCCTCAACGGCTTTATATCTGCATATCTTCGAAACGACCCTTGCTTTCACGGAGCTGCAATTTTATGTGTATTTTATGTCCTATAAATTCCGAAATACAATACAGACGTATATTCTGCTCGTCTGTCGAAGAATTATATCGATTGAACTCAAATCCTTGCTCTTATTTCACGATTACCCAGACAATGGACCTTCTCAGAATTTTTATCAAACTTATGATACTGTAATGCAGATAATTGTGGACCGATATTTCTTACATTCTTCGGAGTGGTCCGAGAATTGTGCCTGAGCAGACGTAATGAGAATGATGAAATGGCAAGTCGCCAAACTATCACAGGCCAATTTAAATAATGTGTCACGATAGTGTGACATGGATCTAATCGAACTGAACCTATTCTCCCCCTTGTAAAATTTGTTTCCCCTGACGATCTTACCCAATCCCTTCAGAATAGTTATTATATACATCTTGGCAAATCTTACTGTGTCCCTGAATATTGGATGCGCAGTAGATAAGCCGGCGGAGTGGGGCGAAAGTTCAACATCGAGGAACTCGTGTAGTGACCTTCGTTTCAGTAGAGTAGGTGGAGAAATTATTCTGTGTAGTGAGTTATTTGTTGTCTTAGAGAAATTAATACAGGGTTCTCAGTAAACAAAGCAGAAAAATTGTGAACGAATTGAGGTTTATGCAATCGGAATCAACGGCAGATGGCATGAGAATTTCTCTTGCTGAGGTGAGAGGTGGTAGTAATAATGGAAACAGTTTTCACTGAAATTGTATTTTAACTGTGACGATTCGAGAACGAGTAGCTGAGGCTACAGGGTTTGCATAAGAACTATACGGAAATTACGAAAAAATAGAAAATGATGAAAAAAAATATTTTAAGCTCTATATGTATTGGAAATCATTGAATTGTGATGGATTGTGCTGATGTAGCAATTTCACGCAGATGCATGGTCAATTTCCATATCGAAAAGAAACGAGTTTCTACGCTTAGAGAAATTGAAACTATCATCCGAGATATTGACGATTAAGGTAGCAAGCAGTATTTGTGAAGAGAAATTCATAAATTTGGATTTCAATGGGGAAAGGTGGAAAATAAAAGGAAGATATTGATGGATTACCAGACTATTCGACTGCTCAGGATATAATTCTTGAAGAAATTGCGGACCTATAGAAGAAAGTTGACCTATTACCTATATGAATGAAACATTTATTCACCGTAGACACACGCACCAAAATGGTTGAAGTGATCACAGCAAGATATTATATAGCATTTTCTTTTGCCATGCATTATTCCATTCTTATCAAATGCTATTTATTTTAAGGTGTAGCTTATGTTTCACTTAGTCAACTTGAACCATATTCAACTTACAGTACCTAAACATGAACTGAAGCGGGTTATACTAATATTTTTCATTCAAATGATCGATTCACATCATATAGATAGCCGGGTGTTCATGTTTTTCATATGTGGACCGTAATAATGCTCCACCAATCTCTGAAAAGGAAAAAAGGAATTAGTGGTGTTGTAGAATATTTATTATGTTTCTTACCTACCTTCAATATGTCATATGATTGTACTCTATCATATAGAGCAAACAAAACTTTCATGAATGCTGTCTTCTGCAGATTACACTACTAGTAGGATTCCTATGAATCGAAAGAGACCATTTTACGTGATGTGTATAAGTATTTCTATCATAAAATTCTACTATGTATTGTTACATTTACTCACCTGTTACTGAAGAGTATGATCACCTTTTTTAGTTCTCATGCATTTATATATCTGTATATATTCTCATCGTTATATGTATGTATTTTCAAGCCTTGGATCGTCTATTTGCGCTGGTGGTGAACTTAAGAATTTTAATCTGTCATCAGAAAATAAACAATCGGATGTTGACCTCTAACTTTCAATCAGCTGAAGGATATTTTCTTTCATGTTCCGAAAGCAGATCGGTTAATGTGTGCTGTTCTCATCATCCTTCCACACTCGGTGCGTTCGTTGTTCATTCAACATTACGAAACGTGAATCCCTAGACATGCCATCTGGCGGGTCGAAAAAACTACTCTTTTCTTCTAGTAGTCCTTTTGACATTAGTTAGATTTTCTTGGCGTTTTTTGAATGAAAAAGAAGGTCCTTTTTTTGGGATGGCCGACGTGACTTCAGAGTGGCGAGTCATAAGCACTGGTTTTCTTTGTGAAATTTTTCTTTTGCGATGAGGATATGCTCACATAAATTGTGATTTTGGTGTTTAGTTTGTTTCTGTTGAGACCAAATTTATCCTCTGAACTCGATAGATATGTAATTTCAGTATTTAAATTTTGCAAGCTTCCCTTCGCCATTTTGCCTTTTTTCTGGTATGTTGAAATTGGTTGTAATGAAACCTATTTCACAGGGTTTTTCCGTTGGGGCTTGATGATCTTTACTTACTATAATTTGAGGAGAAATAATCCATTCTTGGAGTTTCCTTTTTCGAGTCTGATTTCAAGAAGTCCAGCACGGGTACCACGAGGCCCTGTTCAACAGCTTCCTGTTGTAATTGAACCGTATCAGTACTTTCAACCGTAGCAGTATCCCAAACTTCGTAGATGTATCCCAGATCCGATGTGTTCAGAATGCAGGTTCCATTGCAAGGCAGATTTGATTCCACCAATATCAGCTGATGCGTTTGAATCTAGTCTTTACTTCAGCTGGAAGTAAATCCACCAGGCACCCTGTTTGTCACATCCATCATACACGTTCATCATCACCAATATACCGTCTAAGGCAGAGCTGATTCTGAAGCTCTTTGAAAGGTATAAAATTCTATTATTTTTATTCATCATCCATGTAGTGGACAAAACATATTCGTTCATAATTATCTTGGGTAGTGTCCCAGATTTTGTTTTCTGGGTTTCATAAAATCAAAGTCTAGTGGCGCCTAACATTTTTTTTGCTATCAAACGATATTTAGTTTAGACTTGACCCATGCCCAATGCCGCCAGACGAAGAGCTGCCGTTCGCTGTGTGTATATATGAGTAAAATTTATGCCACAATTATTCTATCTGGAATCGAAACGACTCCTGATAAAAACCAGATATCAATGGTAGGCGACAAATCATAATAGAATCTTTGGGCAACCAATCTTGGAAACCTTGTCAAAAATATGGGAAGTGAATGAAGGTTATTTATGTTGAAACACAAAACACAACCTCAAAGTCACCTTGCCTGAGTAGTGTGACGTATGAACAGGTTATTGTTCCAAAATCAGCTCAAACCAACTACTAACTACCAACATAAGTCTCCATTGAGATTTCCTGACCACAAACTCATTTCAGTGTTAAGTGAATCACCGATAAATGTTGCTGCTGAGTGTGAGAATTTCCAAGACCATTTCCGAAATTCCCCCTGAGTAGATGCTTGTTTCAACTCTAATGATCCATCAACATCAATGAATTCAATCTGCAGCGATTCGAATCCAATGTGAATCGATACTTTCGCACAGGTACCACTCTGAGCGCCTAAAAGATTTTTCCGTAGTGCTTGCTTTTTTGTCCTTATGAAAAAGCATTGAGGAAACTTTTACCGCATACTTTGTATGAACCAAAATTGAGAAACAATGCGAAGCAGTTTCAGAGATATGACTTAGGGGAGAAATGATTTGTTTGTAAAATTGCAACACCCGCTCATAAATGAAGCGGATGCATACCTATGTTAATATGAAGAATTTCTTTTTTATCATTCACCCTCTACAAGGGATTCCATTGATTGAACCTCTTTGGTTCCAGGTATGACCTCTGGTATGACCTGTCAACAAATTCCTCTCTGAAGTTATTTCCAATTATAAAATATGGATTCACGCAGTGAAATACTACACACAATCGTAGACCAACTCTAACAATTCACAAAATAAATCTAGTGGTTCAATCTATTTCAAAACATCGATATTTATATTTCATTGAGACGTTGATGCGATTTGATAGGCAATCCGTGCGGTGTTCCCGTTGCGTTCAATTTTCAGATGGATTGAATGTGCCTGAATTTGAAACTGACACAAAATTCGTTCGAATCGATGAAACTATGACAATCGGATTATCTCAGATTATAAGGATGATGGATAGAATGAGAAATGTAATGATGAAATAATTCAGCTTGGCAAATCTAGCTGTGTCTATGAGATGCGTGAATGATAAAGAGAGATGGTAATTGTCCACTACCATCTTTTATCAGGAAGTACAATTGGGAAGAGAATTTTGTGTTGACAACTAGACATGAGAATGGTGAATAAATAAAAGAAGACCCACAAAAGTAAAACTTGTGCGTGGGCAGAATAGTGAAATGTAGAAAATATAACAATAATAATGATGTATATAAAGACACCGCTAAGTTGGACAATATAATATTAACAATGAAATAGTATTAGTTTACATATATGTTAAAATTACTATCCCTTTCATCTTCTTTATTCTTATATCTCCCTTTCTGTTTTATTTTGTATTCGACTCAGTATCTGAAAAAAAAAGATGTCAACTCATACAACCAACTTGGTTAATATGAGGTTCCCATGCATATGGTTTGTTATTTGATTAAACTATAGCTACCCGTTCCTTAATAAACATATTATTATTAGTAAGTGCAATAATGAATATCAGTTTCATATATTTTTGCCACTAATAAACAGGGAGACCCACAGAAACGTAGGTTGTGCATGTGTATTTTATCATATTTTCAATATTGTAGTTAATAGGGGGGTAACAACCCTGTCATTTTCATTGTTCTGTACTCATAATATATCGTGAATTACTTTTCTGTATAGTTTTTATGTGTATGATTTTAGTCAAGGGACAGCACACTACCGATACACTTTTGAATCCATAATTAATAACAGTTATCACCAAATTTATGGAAAAGCTTCTAGTGTTCATATATGGTCTACTCGAATATGACGTCACAAGCGACACCATAACGATTTGAAATGTTTTCGTCCGATTTTTCAAACTTTGAGGAACATTTCTTATTATTGAGATAAAGACAATTTGCATAACACCATTCTGCTATATTATTGAGTTCTATTTGGAGAAGATTAGCATCATACATATTTTCCACTACTCTGAAGATCTTCAGATCATCAGCGAAAAGGAGAAAATCAGAATACTGAATTTTAGTCTTAATGTCATTGATGAGAAGGCAAAACAGCAAGGGGCCACAATGGGATCCATGAGGTACTCCTGATTTTACTGCATAAGGTTCAGAGATTATACGATTCAACCTCACTGATTGAAAACGACCTATCAAATAACTGCTTATCCAATCCAACATCCTACCACCTAACCCAATGGTATACAGTTTTTTAATCAATGAATCATGAGAGACCCGATCGAAGGCTTTAGAAAAGTCTGTATAGATAACATTAACCTGTGCATATCTCTCAAGTGTTTTTGTTATGTAGTGCTGGTAATAAATTAGGTTGGATACTGTCGATCTACCATTTGTAAACCCATGCTGCTCTGGTATAATTAATGATCTACAAATATTAGTTAACACTTTGCTGACTAATCCATCAAAAAGTTTAGGAATAGCTGATTGTATACATATTCCTCGATAGTTGGATACATCCTCTATGTTTCCATAAATCAGGAAATATACCACTAGCTAGGGATTTGTTGTATAAAAGAAAAAGTGGATATGATGATGAGTAAACACATTGTTTCAACAAACATGAAAGAACTCCGTCTGGGACACTAGATAATGTAGATTTCATCATACAAATGGCTTCAAAAACACTAGACAGTTCGAAAGCACAAATAGATATATGATATACTAGTTGTTGTCCTCGGCTTCACCAGCATAAAATTTGGTTTGTCACATTGAGGTTCGTACCAGACCATTCCAAACAAATAGTTACAATATTTTTTATCTACCAAAACTTCAGGTTTCCATCTTCAAAACTGACGAAATTAAATACAATCTCCAAACTCCTATGTTTTCCCCTTGGGGATGGAGATTCCTAATTTCCTTTCCGGATGTTCACTAACGCAATATAAAGAACTCACCTGCATATTTCCAAGATATAGCATCAGCAAAAAACTGAAAGAATCAGAATGAAATACATTGGTTATCCCACTAATCCTACACCTACTAATATTATAAATACGTAAAGTTTGTGGGGATAAATTAATGTAATGTATATATTCACGTTTCTTACTTTATCACGCCTGAACAGCTCAACAGATTCAAATGTCAGTTGGTATATAGATAGATCATGATCTGGAATAACACTTAGGGTAGTAACGCATGTACAACAGCAGGGAACAGCTATTATTGTATAAATAAGTACCCATTGATTGACTGACACTCTTATATTTACGAACAGTCAAAGTTACTGAACCTAGAATTGTTAAATATGCATGTAAGTTCTTTGTAAAGCGTAAATAAGCATCAAGAAGGGAAAACAGGAATTTCCAGTCCAAGGAGAAAAAATAGAGATTCAAAAATTGTATAGAATTTCTTCAGTTTTGAAATTGAAAACCTGAAATTTAAGGTGGATAAAAAAATATTCTAACTATTTGAAGAAATTCTGCAATACTAACACAACGTTCAACGACGTCTGCCCCCACGCATCTGCCCGCGTTCTCGGCGATGGCGCTTCATTGCTTAAACTACCCCTCTATCAACACGCATCGTCCCCCGTCAGTAGACGCGATGCGTAATGGCTACGACTCGTCCAAATTACTTACTGTAAAAGGAGGTTAATTTATATTAAATACTCAAAACGCAAATTTTTTCAAACGCAAATTGAATCAATTTTCAAAAGAATTTGACAAATATTGTAAAATGTGCATTAAAAAAACAAACATACATACAGACATATTCAGAAACTTTCACATTTATAATATTATTGAAGATGTTGTATTTATAATGTATTCTCCAACATCAAAGATTTGTAGGTATTTCAAAATGTGTTCCTGATCTCCCTGTAACTCTATGAATAATAGAATTGGTGATTCTCATAAAAAAGGAATCATTAGATATAGAAGAGACAATTACAGTTGTTGATAATAGATACAATATTATTTTCGGCATAATTCTTAAGGAATATTCTTTTCCACGTCTCTAAGATTCATGTATATTCATTTTTCTTCACTAATTGAACAAGTAGTGTTGTGAAGTTTTCATTTTTCTCCGTTGAACTCCTGTGGAACATATTTTCCATGTTTCTTTATAACGACCCATCATAAATTACTCTGTATTGTTTAATGAAATGATAACAATGAAAACAATCCATTTTAATGTTTCTCCCGAGAAATTTGAAATAAAAGATGTAAGTGCTTGGGAAAACTTCATGAAACGAACAGGTGAAGAAAGCCGTGAGACGAAATTATTAATAATAGTAATGATGATGGTAATGAGTAATGTTTTGGTTTTGCCTCGACGTGTAGGAGGGATTCGTGTGGTACACAAAATAGATCAAACTCATGAATGAGTGGTTCGAGAGATCTAATACTTTTGTTGAATGGGTTAACATTTCTTAGTATCAACAACATAACCTCACTAGTTACCAAACATTCCAGGTTATGTTAGGTTAGGTCCAAAGGTTTATTCGACCCTCCACCGCAACCCACAAGGGTTTATTGTGGCTCACACCTCTTCACACTCGACCAAATAAACTCAGCTTCCTAACGAAGCCGATTAGTTTGTATAGTGAGTGGTCTTTCAGTTCAGGTCTGAAAACCTGATTTTGAACATATTCTGTGTCTGCCCCGCTGTACTCTGCTGTTCCATCATTTTCCAAAAAAAAAGCGACACACACTGTCTTTCGACAGTCCGAGTCACTACATATGATGTTTCAAATGACGGTGACCTGTGAGAGAGCCTGTTAAACATCATAGTTCATTACTACTGCAGTCCAACAACTGTTTGGAGTGAACCAATCCTGGAAGATTCTGCCAGAAGTCTATGAAGCTTCTTGCCATCCAGGTGTTCAATCTTTGTTTGGCAAAGCCCAAAGCGATGCCAATGACAGGTTCTGTCTAATCTTCTTATCAAGTAGTGTCGTTTTTGGCAATTTGCTACCAATTTAGACGTTGCTCAGTAGGAGCCAAGAGCTTCCAACGTCGCTTAACTGTCCGAGAATATTTTTATTGACTTGTGTATGAGGTATGAGGTTGGATTATTCTAATCCGAACAATTAGATGCATCGAAAGAGAAGGTGGACATACAAAGAAACGAGAGTACTGATATTTATGCCTGAGAAGCGATCGACACCCAAACCGAGGAACAGCCCTCATTTTACCAAGCATCCAGCAATGAAATGAACATTTACCGTGTGATGTGATACTTTCTAGACCTTCATCCAATACCAATAATATCAGTGAGTATCCAGTTGCATTACAACGAGCAAAACCGTTCAGAGAATTGGATTTGACCTAATTATTTCAACCAAATTCGGAATCCTTCGAGAAATAAACTGGGAAGGATATACGGAATCCCTTGAGGCCGTGCAACAAGGGAAATGCAAGGAGTTTATCCGGCAAAGAAAGAGTTGAACAAGGCAATTATAAAATATATTTACCAGAAGCTGATCCCGAAGGGTGGAACTGGGCAGCTGTTACGAATCCTGATGTACAAACAATTCAGGGAGATTTTGGACTTCCGGAATGGATGGTTTAATTAGTATGAGAAATGATGAATTAAACGCTTTCTGTTTGAGCGAAATCTGAATTTGGAAAAGGCTCTTTGGAAGTCTTGATAGATTCGAAAGCTACAGGCTATGTGAGAGAGATGAAATGAAGTACAATTTGAGAGAAATCGTGGAAGACAATAGAGTAAACACGTTAGAAATCTCTATTATGAGTACACTACTGAAGAAATGTATGATCCCAGTGAGTTCAGATAAATACTGATAATAATCTAATCTAATCAGAAATACACAACTACAATTCAGACACAGGCAACACAGAGTTGAATAACGTCGCCAAAACAACATATCGATAGCACCTAAATTGATATCAATCGAATTTCGAATGGTATAAGTGCTCGTCTATCAATCTTTCACTTTTAATTCCGATACTTTTCTTTATTGTGTCATCTTTAACAACATATGTATATTCGGTTACTGGTGGCACTCTTAGAGAGCTTTCTATATTTTCCATTCCGTAGGTATGTCATATTTCCTCTTTCTGTCATGTTTCTTCATCCTGTCAAATTCAAATTTATTTTATCATATTCCTACATTCTGTCATATTCCTTCATGCTGCCATCCTTCTTCATTCTATTGTTCATTTTACAAATCCCACTTCTGACACCATTTGTAACAAATTGAAGAATTAACTGTCTTCGTATGACTTTCAAAATTTAAATCTACATCGATTATCAGGTCTGAATATTTATGTTGTTCAACTTGGGTGATTAATTTGTTCTCATGTTTGAGATTTAGTTTTACATTGTTTGTATTTTTTTTTCCTCGAAAATCATCAAAACTGTCTTTTCTCAGTTGATTAATAAATTGAGGACATTTAATCATTTTTCTACCTTTCGTAACGAATTAATGACTTAACTTTCTTAAACAAATTTATTTCTAATAATATTTCACTAATCACAAACTAATTTATTTACAACACTAAGCAATTAACGCTTAAATTATTTTCACTATTCCTATTCCTTATTCCTTATTTAACCGCTCGATTCACTTTCTGAACTTCCTGCTGAGCACAGACGATATCCAACAGGTTGAAACAGATGAATACTGCTCCTACATTGAAAACAAATTTCAGATGGTCATAAGCGCTCATCTATTCATTTTTTTATTTTCATTCTGGAATGCATTACCCTTTCTTCATTTTGTCATTTGGTTTCTGATAGTACTTCTATAGAACTTTCTATATTTCTCTTTTCGTTATGTGTTCATTGTGCTATATTTCTTCATTCCGGCATATGTATTTATTCTTTTCTATTTCTCTAATCTTTCATATTCCTACCTTCATTCTGCCATATTTCTTTATTTTATCATATTTCTCAATTGTGCCTTCCTTCTTCATTCTGTCATTTCATATTTATTCATTTTTTTCATTTCTAGAAACATGACTCGCTTGCGTTCAACAGTAATTTTAATGAATTAACAAAGTAATTTTTTTAATTTTTCGCAATTTGTCTCCAATTTGAGATTACCTTTAATCTAAGATCATCTGGTGAACGCAGACAATGTCCAACAGGATGAAACAGGTGAATACTGATGGCTCTCACATTGAGGAAACAAATTCGTATCATGCCACCAATGGAAATCACCAGAACACACAAGGCACTCCACATAATTAGGCCTCTGGAACCACAAGAACTAGCTTGTATGGATTCAGAAGTTAATAGTGTTTTACAGAATAAGCTGATATCTGGCGAATTCAACACCTACTTGTACGTGTACAGCATCGTTCAGTCGCTTCCGAATCGGAAGAACGAAATCACGACCTTGCGATTCAGAAGATTGAATGTGTGATGAATTATAGGGCGGCCAAGAGGTCTTGCATGCCCGCAGTGTGATAAATAGCCACCAGATTGCGACGTATCCATGATACTTTGAGACAAGGCGTGCTGATGACCACCAAACAGCACTGTTTTGATAGGATCCGTCAAAGTACTTGGAACTTTGCTGCTCTAGGCCCAGATGAGCTGAACACTCATTAGCGGAGAAAACTACCAATCATCTACCGCCACCTGGACAGAGTCTTCAACTAGTGGCTGGATGGAGGGCAGCCGATTCCTGATTGGTTTGTCGATGGGCGGACCATTCTCATCCCAAGAAGCGGAGATTTGTCGATTCCTTGCATCTCATCCACACCAATACTAATCGCAGGGTCGAAAAGAGGAATCACTGGATGTGAAGAAAACCTGTTCATCGATAGATGTGTAACGCAGGACTCAATACAGTGTAAGCGTTTTGCCCATTCAGTGATGAATCACAATGTTTTTTCATGGAGATGAGCTACTGTAAGCAACAAAATATTCAATAGTCGAATCATGTGGAAACACATTGAACATGGAAACATTATACATATTTGTAAATAGTCTAATTTGAACTTGTTTTTTTTTCGTCCTTCCTTCAGAAGCTTACATTTTTTCCAAAAAAATGGACAAGTAAAAAGCCAAAAAGTTTTCTATAAAATTAATCTCTCCTGGGACATATAGCTCTTTGAATTCAAACCAAAAAAGTTATTTTCGAAAAAATCTTCCCAATATCTCCAAGAAGTTGACTCGTTTGTTTCAAAATAACATCTATAACCCGCTCTACATCGATGAGTGCTCTGAGACATGAAGTCTCTGAGGCAACATGACCCAGATATCATTCACCCTGGAGACGGTGGTATTATATACCCCTGATGAATGTTACCATCCCGCCCTCTTGTATTAGCAGAGCACGGAGAATGGGATTGTTCTGCGAAACAGGCAGTGATGAATTGTATAAAACTCGCCAATCATGCAGGTTACATTAAGTGGTATTAAACAGAATACTGTATTCATTGAAGTGGTAACGTAAACGAGGAATTAGGTGCTGTTATTATACCTCCATTCAACGTAATGAATTACGTATTCAATAGTTGTGTATTTTGAATTCAAACAAAATGTGGAATTCACTAATTACCCCGCAATTATTGGAAACAGAGAGGTGTATACATCGATGGTTCAATACGGGCAATATACAAATATCATCATTCAGCATGTCCAAGATAAGGAAGACCAACATGGAAAAGTCGGTGAACGTGAGAAATAAAAAGTTGGTGGAATCAGAAAAAGTCGCCTACTTCAGAGCAGAGCGAGACCAATTTCGAAAACTTCCTTATATCAATATTTTTCTAAACATTCTATGATCTAAAGCCATACAAAGTAATTGACAATTATGAAGACTGCTTGATATTACAAAATGAAATCGATTTAGTATTCGACTGGTGTTCCAAGAACCATTTACGTTTGAACATATTGAAATGTTACATTTTATCATTTTCTAGAAAAAAGAATTTTATAGAATTTTCTTATGTTATTGACAGCATTCCAGTTAGTCGAGTGAATGAGATGACAGATCTTGGAATCACTTTTGATTATAAATTCACTTTCACTTCCCACAAAGACCAGGCTGTTTCATCAGCAAATCGAATGTTGGGCTTTATTATAAGGAATACCAGAGAATTCAAGAATATTAATACTATTATAACACTGTTTAATGCCTATGTGAGGTCTAAACTAGAATACGGCGTGTTAATATGGTATCCAATTCACAATCGCCACATACATCATATCGATGCTGTTCAAAAAAAATTTTAAGATATCTGTCTTTCAAGGTCACAGGAATATATCCTCAGAGGGGAACCGACTATTGTATCCTTCTGAATCAATTTAATGTAATATCTCTGAATACGCGACGACTTTTTGTTGCAATCTCCTTTCTTCACAAACTGCTAAACAATAAGATCTCGTGTGCCCCTCTTTTACAAATGATCAACTTCCGCACCCCACGCCTCAATTCCAGATACCAAACGACATTTCACTGTGATCTTGTCAGAACAAATAACAGTTTGAAAGCACCTGCCGATATAAAGGAGATGTCTCCCATTGACATGTCCACCTTCCTGGAAAGGACAGGATCAACGATGAACTAGGAGGACAACTCCTCGGGGGGATGTACAATGGGTCACATGTGGCCTAAGTGCGTGGGCTTATACTCACCCTCCCTACTCTATAGACAGAACATCAAGGATAAAATGTATGAAAAACAGAAGTATCATTGCGTAATTTAGGACTTATATTTTTAGACAGGAACATTTTTTGAATACGATTCAACCAAAAACATTGAGTAGTATTTTCAAGATGACTGTTTTTTAAAAGCGATAACTTATCGGCACAAAAAACTACGTCAAGACGTATTGGTAGTAATAATCTTCAATATATTTCAGTCGGTGTGAATTCAAATTCACAGTTATATAAAAAATGTTGTTATAATTCGTGTATAAAATTCGTGATTCAACGCACTCAATAATTATTTCCAAATATCTTTGCGATGCTGGAGGGGACGGAGATATGTTTGTTTTCAAACTTACATTGATTAGATATCCCAAAATTGAAGCTAAGGTGTCAGTGATATTTTTCAGGATAACTGAATTCAATTATTCTACTTTGCGATCTTCCTACTTCCAAACATTCTTTAAGTCATTTGACAGGGGGTTCTATTTTATGCAAAACTCGCATGAGTGGATATTCGTGTATTTGTCCCAAATCGCTGTAGTTTCACTAGATTGTCTCCGAAAGTTTCCTTTTCTTTTCTGAAAGGTGTACCTTTCCTTTAAATTGAAAGAGTTCCAGGCGACGATCGACCTTTTTTATACGCCAGGGAGCGATTTCGCAAAAACTTATGTTTAGCGCCCTAGGAAGAATAATGTTCCGTCTTTCAATTAGCTCTTGAGCTCGGATAGCCTGCAGACCCGCTGAAGTGGGTCGAAAACTATTTATAGTGGGTCCCTCTCTCATTGAAACACTCGATCTTAACAGATTTTTCACACTGAGTTCATTTGAATCTGAAACATTTCATAAAACAAATGATATCATTAGATTTAGAAAAAGTCAAACAATGGTGTAATTCTACTTTACTCTTCTTCAACGTAGACAAGACCAAAATTGTAAACTCCAAATTTAGCTATGACAACTCGCTATTAGATGGTAGGAAGATAAAAGAAACAACTTGCACTAAATTTCTTAGTCAGCATATTGACAATAAGTTGAAATTGAAATAACATATCACATCTTTATGCACAAAATTGGCTTCAGGATCATTTGCTGTTAGAATTGTCTCCAATGAACTTGATACATTCACTGCTAGATCGACTCACTTTGTCCTAGTAGAGTCTCATCTGAGGTATGGCATTGCATTTTGGGGATTGCAGTTTTTATGTGGGGCAAACCATAGGGATAGCTGTAGACAACTTTTCGTTAAATACCGAATCCTCACTCTATTCGGCATCTTCATTCTCCAAATTGTTTGCCTGATTCATAAATTATACAACACTTATTCTCAAGATACACATAGAATCCACAACACAAGACAGAACAGGAGTAATAATATCCATCTGCCAATACCCAGATAAACTCTAACAAAACACTCTAATATGTACGAAGAGAAAAAAATGTTCAACCATTTACTACAGGTAATGTTAGGGATATGATAGAGCAGAGACTGCTCATGAAAACTTATTATAGCCTGCAGGAATATAATGATGTCAAATTGTAAATAGTCTCAGTGTTTTGCCAAGATAAGCTCAATAATACTATGTATTAACGATCATTTTTTATCATTATTATTATTATACAAATATAATTTTCCATTTTCCTCGAAAATTAAAGAACGGAAAGTCATATACCAAATAGCGAACGAAAACGGATACACCCAAAAGACAATAGATAAACTAGAAAACAGAATCAAACAAAAAATACAAAACAAGGATCCAGCCACCCCAACAGACAAAACAACACAACGATGGACAGCATTTACGTAGGATACCAAACCAAAAAACTAACAAATGTCTTCGAACCACTGAACATCAACATCACATACAAGCCAAACACGAAGATAACACAAAAAATAAACAACTATGAAAAAGAAGAAGACAAAGACTGAAACGGAATATACAGTATACAATGATCGGACTGCAACAAATTCTACATCGACCAAACCAAGAAAAAACTGATCCAAAGGTACAGTGAACACAAAAAGGCATACATTAAAACAATAGTATATAAATCAAACCTCGCAACACACGCCATACAAAACAAACATAATTTCCCCCCACCAGAGAACATAAAACTCATAAAACAAGTCAACAAAGGAAACCGCATGGACATTTGGGAAAACTTGAACATCCATAAATTCAACAGTCATGAATCACTTATCGAGGAACAAATACAAATCGAAACACAACAAGACCTCACATTCAATATATTAAACAAAACCATACACATTCCTAGAGAAGATCTAACACAAAGAATAGTACCTGATGCAGTACAAATACAGGCAAATTTACCTAAAGTACCTGTAATACCTGAGTTGAGACGTTCTGACCGTATAAAGAGGCAGACGACAAGATGACAAGTTCAGTTTGAGGAGTGCCTAGAAGATGACAGTACCACCAGCTGTCGAAAGCGCTCGCAGATAATCAATAGAAGATATAAAGCTTCAAATTTTTTTTTGTGAAATTTATATGTCGACCGCACATTGAACACTGAGTCATGTGAGATACGGACATGACTCAGTGTCATTTACCCTCCCATAAGATTATATCACTTCAATAGCCACTTGATGTGAATAAATATGTGCTCTCAAAATTCCAAGTTTGCAAAAATGATATTTATTTATTTATCCCAAATTCTGAAATATATCAAGAAGGGAATTGCACCTCCGTTAGTTTATATAATAATCAAGTTCATGAATGATGCGAAATTTCCAGATATCTTAAAAATTGCTGAAATAAAACCTCTCTTCATAAACGGTGATGAACTAGATGTTACGAACTATCGTCCTATTTCAGTGATATCGAGCATGGGAAAAGTTTTTGAAAAACCTTATAGAAGAGGTTGGCCTCATTTCTCGAAAGTTGTGATATTTCATCGAGTACAGAATGTGGTTTTCGTAAGGATAATTCAACGTGTGATGCAATTACCAGATTGCCAGATTACAATTGACAAAAAAAATCCTTCTATCTCTGTCTTCATCGATCTGGCAAAAGCATTTGACACCGTTGACGATTAAAAAGTACTGACAGCGCTCTCAAATACTGGCATTAGTGTAGTTGCTCATGAATTATTCGAGAGTTACTTATGTAACAAGAAAAAATGCCTCAATATCAATGAAGCTATGAGCAGTTGTCAAATGATTACATATGGAGTGCCTCAAGGAACTGTTTTGGGGCCAACTCTCTTCAATCTCTATATCAATGATCTTTTTGAACAAGAAACGTGTGAGGAAGTTGTGAGTTTCGCAGACACTACCGTTTTGTACGAAGGAACTGACTGGATTACTCTCAAAAACAACGATAGAATACTGACAATCAATTTTGAAAGACTCACTTTTTGCTGACGAAACCCTTCTGGAAGTAGGGTCCGTCGGTAATCTTAAATACCTAGGCACATATATATACTCTTATATGAAATGAGAAGATCAAATTAATTATGTAATTGAAAAGTTGCGCTATTCATGGACTGTAAATTCAAAAACATATGTAACATCATCAATATAAAATATCTAATAATACTGTACCGTGCTTTGGTCAAAAGTCTTATCTCCTATGGAGTCATTACATGGGAAGGAGCCTTAAAAACACTTATCAGTAATGTACAGAAAATTCAAAAGTACATTCTCAAAATGATA
>NW_019291521.1:0-10416 GCF_000500325.1 Leptinotarsa decemlineata | reverse complement strand
AAATAATGAATTTTAACTGATACCTTTTAAATGCTAGAAATCGCATGTTGATAGGCAAGACTTCGGTAATCCTTAGCTTGCTAAGTTTCGACTCCTGAGGGTTATCGTTTCTAGAGGGGCTACAGCTGGTTAACGATAATATAGGATTCCAAGTTATTTTCACCACAGTTCATTTTCTTGGACGAGTGTGAACGTCAAAAAAAGTAAATATGAATCCTATTTTTCACAGTTGAACCCGTTGATGTCCATTCAAATTCAAATTCAAATTTTATTGCATCCATTTCCTACTAACAAGAAATAGATCGGATTAGTCCAAGTTCACAAATTAAATTGTGTCTGATGAATATCTACAATCAAAATGACAAACATATATAATGATTTAAAAAAAAAGATTACATTCTTGAATGAAACATCGAGTCAAAAATCGAATTTGAATCGTGTATTTCAGTGATGCATACTTCACCGCCAGTGAAAAATCATAAGACCATCACAAAGATGAAGCAAAATATGAAGAAGCATGAGAAATTCAGTACTGAAAGTCACTAACGACAAAAAAGTTCGAATTCAAGAAGGGAGTAAAAGCATCCTTCGGCCAGTACTTTCTTTAATTTGCGTTTGAAGATATCTGGACGTCTGTTCTCTCTCAATTCGAGGGGCAGAATGTTGAATAGACAAGTTCCAGTAGTCACTGGAGCTTTTTTTTGCATGGAGTGACGAATTTTCTTCGGTGGGATATTTCTTTTGTTTCTGGTGTCATACATGTGAATATCGCAATGCCTTCTAAAGCTGTTTAGGTTCTTGAAAATGTGAGTCAACAGTTTTAATAAATAAATACAGGGCACCGTGAGAATTTCATTGTTTTTGAAGGTGTCTCTGCATGATGTTCTATAATATAAGCAGAAAATACGTCTAATAATACGTTTTTGCAACACAAACACTCTTTGTAGTTCGGACGCTTGACCCCAGACAACGATACTATATGAAATAGCGGAGTACCCCAGGGCATAGAAAACTTCAAGCAGACATTCTGGTTCCAGCATGTTTTGGAGTGTGGTGACCACATAAAATCATTTGTTCAGCTTGCCACAAACTTCATCGACATGCAAGTTCCATGTCGAATTGTGTTCCTAAGGACTTCATCATTATAGATGGCTCAATTGACACTCCTTCAAATGAGAGCGATAAATGCAGAGGTGTTCTACGTTTGCTACAAAACTCTATATATTCCGTCTTATTCTAATTAATCATGAGTTTATTTTTAAAACACCAGTCCTTGAACTCTCTCAGGATTGTGTTGACCTTTTCAGGTAGTCTTACAAATGAAGTATCTTACACAGTAATGCAAGTATCATCTGAATATATAAGTGTCATGAATGTAGTTATTTCTGCTACTTACTGTACCTAGATACTTTGTCCATGGATTGTATTTGTATGTAAAAAGTGATAACGAAAATGTATGAAAAGAAAATAAAAGCCAGTCTATCTTCAGCTGTTGTTTCTATTCAAGGAACCTTAACATGGCGCAGTCGGTAATTACAAGTAGTATTTAATAGTAATATTAGTGATTGATAACAGTTCTGATATGAGTGACTTCAGAGGGATGGCTCCCATGGATTTTTCGGGAAATATCTCCGAAAACTGGAAATTATGGAGACAAAAATTTGAAAATTATTTAGTTGCCTCGGAAATGGGAAAAAAGGATGGAAGAATTCAAATAGCCCAACTTGTCCATTACATAGGTGAGGAAGGTTTTGTTATTCACAATACCTTCGCATTTGAGAATGACACCAAAAAAAACAAAATAAAAACTGTACTGGCAATGTTCGAGAAACATTTTTTGCCGAAAAAAATCTTTCCTACGAACGTTATAAATTTTTTACGCGCAAGCAAATGTCTAACGAAACAATGGAACAATTTGTGACGGATCTCAAGACTAAAGCACGTTCTTGCGAGTTTGGCGACTTGAAGGAAAGCCTAATTAAAGCCATTTTCACCTGTGGACTACAAGACCAGAGTCTTCGAGAAAAATTACTGCAAGACGACGAGATGGATTTAGAAAAAGCCGTGAAATTCTGTATATCAGTCGAGAATTTGAAACAACAGTCTAATATCATTGCACAGGCTTCTTGTTAGTCAGATTCTATGGAAGTCCAGGCATTGAAAAAGTGTAGCAGTTTTGACTCTACCAGCAAAGGACAACAAGAGTGCAGACACATCATCAGACAAAATGGACCATACCGAGGAAAGAGAGTTTGCTATCGGTGTGGAAGATTTCATGGGGTGTACCAATATCTGTTTCAAATTCTTCCGAGATGACTTCATCAATTTCAACACTGAACTTTCTCCGTTCGAGAAAGGACACGATCCACTCATTGATTGGGCCGCGGACACCAAAGTTATTCAATTTATCGGATATGAAAGAATTATCGACCGAGTCGAAAGCTCTGGTAAGATCAAAGAAAATTGAGATCACACATTCGCCAGAGTCCATTTTGTTGTTGACATATTGAACAAATTCAATCGTGGTTGTTTCAATTGATAAGCCATTTCGGAACCCATGCTGGTTGTCACATAAAACCTAATATGTGTTTAGGAAAAATGCTTGGTGAAGCGATTGGTCTATAATTCTCAATATAACTGGGATCGCCTTTTTATAAAAATAAGAATCAAAGAGGCTAATTTGAGGCTAGAGGGAAATTGGCCCTGCAATATGGACAGATTGATAATATGCTCGAAAGCTGGTGCAATTATATCACTGGTGTCTTTGATTAATGAGATAGGAATTTCGTCCGGACCTGTAAAATTGAATTGGAGATCAAGTCATGATTTTTACCAATGCTTTTCATCTCCCACAGTTTCATGCAGATCACCTTGAGGAGACAACCTTGGGAAGAGAACCTGAGGAAAGAAAATGTTACGCTTCCTTCAATTTATAGCTTGGTGACAAATGTACAATGGTATATTGAAAATCCACTGTGAAATGAGGCAAAAAATGTGGCGTTTTTTTTTTAATTTTTTGTCACTTTTCACCATATTACTATATGTTGTCGTTGAGCGATTTCCAGCTAATTCATCTGTACGAATGAAATTGTGCTGCCGAAACAGCTCGAAAAATTAGCCAGTCACTTGGCAATGGTAGTGTTAATAAACACAGTGTTCGACGTTGGTTTGCTAAATTTTGTTCCGGTGAATTTAGCTCCAAAAATGAGGCACAAAGTGGTCGACTTACAGTAATCCAGGACGAGGTAATATATCACTTTCGCGCTTCCAATTTTCATCGAGTCTTTCACGGTTAATTTTAAAACCGGCAACGCTACATTGCCCTATAAACAACGATTTATTTTACAATCGGCAACACCTGCTTGCGCTAGGAACGTAAAACCTCGATACCATCTCCATCTCTCTTTGCCTTGATTACGTTACACGCTTCTCTCGCTCATACACATCTTTACATGAAATGTTAATTTTTTCCCAAATCTAAGTATCCGGCAACGCTACATTGCCCTATAAACGATGATTTATTTTACAATCGGCAACACCTGCTGCGCTAGGAACGTAAAACCTCGATATCATCTTCATCTCTCTTTGCCTTGATTACGTCACACGCGTCTCTCGCTCTTACACACACAAACACACTTTCCCAAATTTAGGTATACTTTCCTTACTTACTTACTTTACTTACGCTATAAATACCCATCATTCGCAGTTGATTCCAATATCTTACGTTAGTTTAGAGGCAAAGGACAATGTCTACCACGTGGACGACTCGGGTTCGATTCTCATAACTAAAAACTTTTTTTGATTAGAATCACGTGACTGGAACGTGACAAGGGGGCCGAGGGTAGGCGGAGTCCCAAGGGGAGTCGACCGGTGATGCGGAGTACTAAGGGGGCCGAAGTGCAAGGGGGCCCCACGCTTGAATCGCTACGATACTCATTCCATCCTGCGTCGATGACGTCACACGTTCTTCCCCACTCCTGTACGAACCAAAAATTGCAAAAAGTTCAGCGCCATAAGAAAATACATGGGATTTTGGGCCAGAATCAATGTTATTCATCTACTGGATTTGAATTTCCCGCTGTATGCGCGGTAGCTTCTGATTTGTCGACTGCATGACGGCAAAAGTGGAGAAGTGGGGGTGATCTGAAGTGGGCTTTGAAGGCTAAGGCTCAGTTTACACATAATGGACGTCTGGCAGAGACAAGGCGCTGACCTTCGCTCCTTCCGTGTAAAGTGGGCCTGAGGTCCAAAAAGGTCCAGAATTCAGCTCCGTACTAAAATACGTGGGATTTTGGCTTAGAAAGGGTGCGTGTGTTGGCGAAAGAACTGGGCGGTAGCTCCTTTGCGGTTTTTGATGGTTCAAAACGTAAGCTACTCAAAAAGTGGGTGCGCCAGCATTTTAAAGATTAACAGAAACTGTCACATTTTAAAGTCTGTTCCTTTTTACTTTTACATTTGCCCAACCTATTGGATCCGATCGTTACGTGTGATGAAGTGTATCCACTACGACAACAGGAGATGTCCAAAATCGTGGTTGGACATCGATAAGTCACCCAGATACTCAAGAAAAAACCCACCAAAAAAGTCCATGGTTACTGTATGGTGGTCAGTGACTGGTGTGATTCACTATAACTTTCTGCAACCGGGTCAAAAACCGTGCCCACTAATACATGGTGAGCAAGGTGTCGTCTACGATGATCAAGAGGAAGCGGATTCATTTGCTGACAATTTCGAAAGACGATGTTGGGAAAGTGGTGAATCCATTACAGCCGAGATGGAAAACGTGGCGCAACTAGTCGAACAAACCGTGCGCAGAATGGGACGACAGAAAAAAGACGACGCTCAACCGCTGAATCAAACATTCCCTGGGAAAGTAAAAGGCTTCATAAGAGGCCTTGCTGCATGTCAAAGCTCCAGGCCCGGATCAAATCCCATACCAGCCGCAGAAAACCCTATCCTGTAAAGGTATAGTGTAAATGACGAACACCATTATCACTATACTCCGCCTACAACATTTTTTCCCTGTTCAAAGAGGCAACGATCACTATGATCCCGAAGCCCAACAATTGCAAGATGGCAAAACGCGTCACACTTAGAAGACTTGAGGATCAGACTGACGAACTAAGAATCCTACCTGATGAACAGTTCGGTTTTAGGTCAGAATACTCTAAGGAACTTCAAGTCCTGAGGGTGGTTGAGTACGAGATCGAAAGTTTCAACCTGGGCAAAGGTCACCACACCGGAGCGATATACTTTAACATCTCCAAGGCATTCGATCGAGTCTGGCACGACGGACTCATGGCGAGAATGATAAATTTCGGCTACTCGAAACCATTAGTAGGACCAATCGATAGCTGACCGACGATACCAAGGCAGAGAGGGACAAGAATTCTACACCAGGTGACTTCTGGAAGCAGGAATCTCACAGTCCTCACACCTCACGTCGGTGTATACAGTAGACGTGCCTAAGCCAGAGAACAACTTCAACAAGTTGGTACTCCAGGCGGACGACACAGCTCTACTAGCGGATCCACTAATATCTAGCGTTAGTTATAGAATACCTGCAACAACAAGCGGGCAGACTAAAAGAGTGAGCCAACCTCTAGGAGATTAGTATCAACCCTGATAAGAATCAAGCGACACTCTTCACCTGAAGGAAGGTACATCCGGAAGAACACGCCGTCTTCAACGAACAGGAGATTTCGTGGACAAACTGAGCAAGATATCTAGGAGTCACTCTCTACAGGTAACTAACATTCAGGTCCCACATCCAAAAAAGGTTAGGGCTGACAATAGCCGCTCAACATAACCTCTACCATATCATTGGACCCAACATGGATCTCCAGGTGAAACTGCTCCTAATCCCACTCCTCATGATTCTGTATGCCTCCACTGCCTATGGCCAGTTCGCAGAAACTTACAGACGCCAAATCCAAACATTTTTGAACACCTGCTTGCGGGCAGCCGTAAACGCTCCCAGATACATACCCAACCGATTCATCTACCGGGACCTGGATCTCAACACCGAGTACGTGGATGCACTCATGAGAAACCACGCTGAAAGCGTATCCGGTTACACCCAAACCCAATGTCGCGTGATCTTCACGACGCACTGAACAGAGACGACTCCAGATACCGCGAGAGGAACAGCAATATGGGGCTGAAAAAGCAAAACCAGAGACCATTTTCGAGAGCTGCAGTCCTAGACTCCGGTGAGTACATTTTTTTTACAACTTTCACAAACATGTTCGGGTTCTGAAACACACACATCAGTCCGCGACACAAAACTCTCGTATCCAGTTAGGTACATGGGACCACCATGCGCACACTACACACAGTAGAATCAGGTTGAACAAATGATCATATAAGGGAGTGAACGCATTAAAGGCCGACTTCCGACCAAAAGAGGTCAGATTTTGAGTCTTGCTGAAGTATCAAGCGGCAGGTTGATGGTCACTCGAAGGTGAGTGGAGGTGGACTAATGAAATTTTAGGTTCTGGACATAGAAACAGTGTGGGGAAGATTTTTTCTCAGGACACTCAACCCCGGGGGGCATGGTGAATGCAAGTATGGTTTAGCCTAACAGCACTGGCAGGTCGAAACAGTGCTGTCGGGTATAGTATCATAAATGTGGTGTGTTTGGGCTCTGGTTTCAAACAAGTTACCTTACAGTTAGAACTGAAGTGAATACCATTTCTGATGAAATGTCAAAGAAAGGGTGATAGAATGATGTTTTGATATGTATTTCTGAAAACAAAAGTATATGTGGCTGAGGATTACTTTTTATCTCCACATGCAAAGTCGTAATCTTTTCTGGACTGTTTTTGACATGCCATGCCATATAATTGGAACACAATTCTACATTTTTCCATATACATTTTTATTCATGTATACATTTCATACTGTTGCTCTACGCTCTTCGCCTAACCCGTGGTCAATAATACCCCTGAGAAGATTCTAATCACATTACACTCAGAGTTGTTGCAGTAGCGAGATAATCCAAAAATAAAAATTCGTTCCACAGTGTATTCCACAATATCATCAATTACAGATTCTGAATATATTATGAGTTGCGGAATAACCGACACGGATCGGAATTCTAAATTGACCCAGATACTCTTTCGGCTTCATGAACTTTTTCGCACTGTCCCTAGAATTCATTGCGAAAGAGTGTGAATTCGATTTTTATGGGTATAATGAGTGACAACGGAATTATCGTGAGCGACGGCCTCACAATTGATTCTGGGGTAAGAAATTTCATATCCAGAACGAAAGTATAGTTCATTGGAGAAGATATTTTCGAAGAAAAATCAATTGGAAAGCTATCTTATAAAACACGTAATATCTTTGGTATTTTTTGTAGTACACAAGGTACATTTGAAGGATATAGTTGAATAAGCAAGTTGAATAAGAAAGTATCACTTTCAACTGAAATTTTGGAGGAGAGTGGAGTTCAAAAAGTAATTGAAAAAATTAATGGTGAAAATTTTAAATTTCTCAAATTTGTTTCAAACATAGAGCAAAAAGCATCTCTTGTGCCACAGTAGATTGAGAAACAACAGCCCAATGATTTTATTGCTGGCAGGTAAACTATTAAATGGAAGATATCATAAATTGATTATGAATAAAGTAAAGAATATTACTGGAGATTTTTATCGACACCAAACTGTTATTTCAACACCTCGACACGTGTTTCGTTCACCTAGTGATTATCTTCAAGAGGAAGATCAAACTAATCCTATTTACGAAGTTTTCCTCATTTATACCATAGGTACCTCTTCTAGGTACCGGGTCTAGAGTGTCCTAAATTGATTTCACAATATTGCCTTATCTACTAGTCTTAAATTGATTTTACAATGAGTCCTTGTGTGATAGTCAGATGAATCTAATGAATGAAATATTATTTTGTCAAGCTATATAGTATACTACTAGGTATTGGTCCACCATTGTTATTCATAATATTATTATGTTCTCTTATTTCTACACTCTCATAGGCATCTAGATGACTGTTGTTCTCAATTGGTCTTACTAATCTAAATGAACTGAAGTCTATGGATTGGTTTTGTTACTGCTGATTTTTCAGATCTTCAATAGATGTATAGATGTTTTCCTTTCTGATGGTGTGTCGATTTTTTTTTATTTGAGTGTTGTGATGAAACCGTTCAGGTATTTTGCCGTTCCGGAAGAAGAATCTTCATTGGTTGTGGAATGTACAGTTGCATTATTTACAATGTAGGTCATTTGATGTTGATATAATAGGGCTCTTCCGCATCTTGTCTTGATTGTTCAGACCAACATTCCCCATATCACTGAAGGAGAACAAAAGGTAGCAGCTGATGGACTGTATAATCACCAGATTTGTCGTTCATTGATTTTTGAGGAGGTTTCTAGAATGGAAAATATATAAAATAAAAAAGCCTTTGTCTTCAAAATGAATTATTTTGAATGCCCAAATTGTATGAATGCGAATAACAATAAGTTTGAACAATACAACCAAATAAGTTCATGTGATTCTGAAGACGTGCTATATATCAAACGTGTTCTTCTATACCAAGAAAACAGCTGAAGTTATTCTTGTTAGTGTATTCTGCATTTTCTGTATTTTTTTTGACCTCGTGTGAAATAGTTTTTTAAATATTCTTGTTACGAATGACATAACAACCCACCTTTGATGCCACTGAAATATTTTGGGCCAACTCTTAACCTGGCTTGAGGGTGAAAGTGTTGGAAAAAGTATCCCCGTTCTATTTCGTTTGTTCATCCTGTAGCTGAATCGTTCTTGACGTGCTTTTTCCAAACAAAAAATCACTTGACGTCAATCGCACGGCTGCTACATTTTTTTCACCCCCGAACTCTACTGTTTGTGAAATAAGAAAATCTAGTATCAGCATTTAGTTCCGAAAAATAAACAGAAGGATTAATAATATTGCCTTGCCAGTAGGATTTTTTCTCTCCAACGGAAAACAAACAGTCTGCCGAAGAACTGGTAACATGTGTCACTTATTTGACCCTTTGTCCGAGATAGAGTGAAAGATTGCCGAGCAGCGAACTACGATTATGCCGTTCATCCCCTTGAATAGCTTTGGGCGGAGATGGTCACAAAGGAATATTCGCGGAGAAATCTATGTAGAAGTGATTCAGCACTTTTGTGCCTTTTGAAATTGGAATTTTCTCAAAATAAATTGATATTTTGTTCCATTTTACAAAAAAGCACAAAAACTTGCAATATATGTAGTACCGTCTTTGTGCGGGTTATTTGTAAATGAATAAATGACAGGATTGACAAAATGGTTCAGACTTTCGCGGCTGAGGTTTTCAGTGTCACTGTTTTTCGAGTTCGAAAGCCGTGGATTTTTGGAAATTCTTCCTGACGTTTCGCTGGCGCGAGTGGTTAGCTTCTTCAGAGGTTTAACCATCATAGCTTGCTGTCCGATGACTAACTTTTGGTTAGCCGACGGATATTCTGGTCAGCTTCGATGTGGTGTCCTTGTTAACCAATGTCCCACTGGAAGACTCTGTGAGGGGGTTAGCCCACGTGTTCCCGAAGGTCGAACTCTTTAGAGCATGTCTCACAGGAAGTTACTTTCAATGGAGGGGAAATTCTATGAGCAACTAGATGGCGTTGCGATTAGATGGCGTTGCGATGGAGAGTCAACTTAGCCCAGTGATAGCAAATTATTTCATGGAACGGTTTGAAGGAAAAGCGATAGACACTTTTGAATTGGAGCCGACCTTGTGGCTACGTTACGTGGATGACACCTTCGTCATCTGGAAACATGGAAGAGACGACCTGAACAGTTTCCTAAACCACTTGAACGTCCAATACCCTAGCATAGAATTCACCATGGAGATTGAGCCAAAAGAGAGGAGTCATCTCCACACTAACGGAACGGGCTCGAAGAATATGTGAACCAGAACATCTGCAGAGGGAACTAAAATATCTTGATGTGACCTTGAGATCTAATGGGTACAGTGCCTCCGAGATCAGGAAAGCCATGAAACCGAAGAACACCACGGTTCAAAAAGAGAAAAAGGATCGGATGGTTGCACGCGCATATCCACCGTTTATCCCTAGGGTCAATATATAACAAAGCCTCAGGTCGGCTAAAGACAAAAGAGACCCATTATCAGCAGCAGGAGTCTATCGCATACCGTGCATTTGTGGAAAGGTATATATCGGAACCACCAAATGATCCATGGGAACAAGACTGAAGGAGCATAAAAGGAACTGCAGACTAAGCCAAGCGGACAAGTCAGCTGTGGCAGAACACGCACTTAGTGAAGGAGACCACATAATTTTGTTCGAGAACACAGAACTAATTGCCCCCAACCAGGGATACCATAGCCGACTGGTACGGGAGGCAATAGAGATCCACAAACACACGGATAATTTCAACAGAAAAGAAGAAGCGGTGA
>NW_019291520.1:64878-81303 GCF_000500325.1 Leptinotarsa decemlineata | reverse complement strand
TCTTTACCGATTTTCGAAATTTCGAGCAATAACTGCTTTTCTGAACAATTTTTGGAAAAAAATGTCAAATTTGACAGGGAAGAAAAATCACTTGATAGGTCATATGCATGTCATTTGGCATCATTTTTAAAGCACAACCTAATGGAGATATCAAAAGTTGCTTGAAGAGATGAACAAAAAAAAATCCCATTTGATGCGGACTTGATTGATTAATGGAAAACATTTGGAAAATTATGTTAACACACTTGCCTAATATACAAAAAGTTAGAGAAGGTAGGATTAGGTTGAGGTAAAAAAAATTGAAAAGTTCTTTTCAAATGAAATTTATACTAACTTTAATACATTCAGTTCATCAGATGAACTTGTCCAATTGACACTGCCAGGATGAGTGATCTTGTGTTCCAAGAACCAGAACAGCCTATCCCTCAGATCTCTGATGATAGAGACCGTTCTTTCGGAGTCCGCCGTAAATCTAACCATATTGTTGACACTGACAATGTGCTTCCCATTTGCCTCGGAATGGATGTACCGATCACCGAAAAATAAAATGGGTAATGGATGTACCATCGTGGCGTCGTAAATGAAGTCGCACGTCGATTTCATTTTTTTGTAGTACACCACTAGAGGAAATGAAAAACTCCTCGTACGGCTCAAAACTGATTTTGGATGAAATTTGCACGATTGTCCTGTTTGCATTGAAGTCATGTACGGCTTGATTATTCCCTTTTTAGAAACCCTGTAACAACAAAAAACAATTGACGAAATTATTTTCCTAAAGTGCTTTAGGGTGTTATAACAAATATTCATCATTAGATATAATGAATATCTAATGATATAAATATGAAGAATTTTGTTATCTGAGAGATAAATTAAAAGCTTTGAGAAATACTTGCTATCAAGCATATATAAATAAATCAGAGAATAACATCAACAATAATCCCAACTATTTCTAGATCTGTCAGCGAAAATAGCAATGATTCTGTGAATCTGTCTGTATACTATTTCTTATATACAGGGCTATTCAAATTCGTTTCTGTACATGGGGATCTCGTAAACGATAAGAGATAGAGTGTCGATTAAATTATGGCAAAGTTGCGTATTTTAGAGACCTATTCAATGATGTAAAGAAATCGAATATAGCTCTTTTGGTTCTGGAGATATACAGGAAAAACAAAAAAATCCCAATTTATTTTTTTTTGAAACCAAGTTGCAGCATGTAACACTCTCCTGTCGTTCATATTTAACCAGCCGGTATCCTTCAGTTAATGTGATATTCTTTCTCTTCTTCTAATACCAAAAATTAACCGTAAGCAGGAATTCTGAACTTTTTGTATCTTTTTCTTGAATTGGTTGGTTAAACATAGACCATACAATACATCAGCATAATTGAATATAGATAAAACTAATGATTCGCACAACCTTCACCTTCATGGGTAGGAAATTTCGGTGTCCATATATAATTTTGAGCGAATAATATGCACGCCTAATAAACTGATTAACCAGGCTTTCGAATTTCAAGTTCTTATCTAAAACATGATGCCCAGGCTTTTGGCTTCTGGGACAAACCCAAGTACATGATCATTTACTACTACTTTCACAGATTTGCAAATATCATTTCTAGGGCCTTTTGGTCCGAAAACAATAACATTGGATTTACTACAATTTATATTTAAGCAGTGATCGGAAGCATTTTTCATAAATAATTTTAAGTCACTATTGATTTGAGTACATGCATTATACATCATTTCATGTGAGAAGCTATAATAGAACTGGGTATCGTTTGCATACAAATGTATATTACAAAATTTTAAACATTTTGCAAGATGAGATGTGTAGATAGCACACAAAAGGGGTCCCGAAATAGAGCGCTGTGGCACTCCACATATCAGCTTTAACTATTGTGAGCTGTTTCCTTCTATGGAAACCTTTTGTTGACGGTTGGTGAGATAAGAACTTATACTATAAACTAACAGTGGTTCATTACATTAGCCCTTATATACCACACCTGTAGGTACTAATAGAGGTACTTTCCTTGAAAATGTCCGCATAAGACGAAACTGCAGTAACATTAGTTACACATAAAAGTGGTAAAAAACATAGAAAGTTCAATTTCTCTTTTCTTCACAAATCTGGTCATTTATCAACACTTTACAATAAATGCCTTTGAAAAGAGACAACAGGTTGATTCTATTTGCACAGATTTTTCAAAGGCATTTGACCGAGTTTTTCACATTATGTTGTTGCATAAACCAAACGCTTTTACATTTTTTGAAAATTATTTTACCTACAGAGTCCAATATGTAAAATATGAAAACCCGCTATCTTCACCAATCGCAATCTGGTGTACCTCAGGGATCTCATTTGAGACCATTACTTTTCACCCTAACTATGAATGATGTTATTCTCTATTGTGAATTTCTTCTGTTTGCTGATTATCTGAAGATATTCAAAGTTATTCATGACACATCTGATACTGAATTATTACAGTAGGATTTATCTAACTTTGTACGCTGATGTGATATAAACTTATTACAATTGAATGTAGACAAACGTCATGAATTTACTTTTTACCGAAACAAAAATCCCATGAGTCCATATAAAATCAAGCAATCGGAAAAGGAAACAACAAATACAATCCAAGATTTAGGAATCACTCTTGACCCATATATGTCATTCAAACCCTATATTGCTAATGTAACTTCTAGAGCACTAAAAATGTTAGGCTTCACTCTTAGATCTGCAGAGGAATTTTCTCTCTCTTCTTTAAAAATCATGTATTGTTAAATTGTTGAATCAATAATCGAATACTTCACAATTTGGTGGATATTGATATGCTTGATAATGTTCAAGGCACTCTGGAATATTATATTGGTAAATATAACTTCTTTGATTGACGACTTGTTTATTTTGTGGAAAATCATGTTCACACTTTTGTCTATTTTCCACGATACTTCTTTATTGTTGACTAGTTTCGGCTATTACACCATTTTCAAAACTAACTGATTACATTTAAATCTGAGTAATTTCTACCCAAGTTGCCTATCCTATCATAAATAATTTGGTACCTACATTTTGTATACTTGTAATATCCATGAACATAACCAAAGTTTTTGATATAATGTAGGTTTTGGGAACTGGATTATAGATTCAGGAGAGGACTATTATTTAGATCAAGTTGTTCGTTGAGGACAATAGAATTGGGATTTTTCTTTGACTTGTTTATTCCCATAGATTCCAACAGATTCATCATTTTCCCTTTTTCGCATGTGTGAAGGATCTTTAAATTATCTTTATCTATTTTATGTTTCGAATTTTTAAGATGTTCGTACAGTCATGATTTTTTATCCGAAATGACATGTTCATGGTACGATGGTATCAAAATTTCTACTAGTTTGGCCTGTATATATAGCGGGGCATTCACCACATTCTAGTCGATATATACCAGATCTCTTCCCTTTGTCTAATTTATGTTTGGCATTAAATAATATGTTTCCTAAATTTTCGTTCCTCATTAAAAATTTAAATTTTTTGTGAAACAATTCCATTTCAGTAATAATAATTTTACTGTTCTTGTAGAAGCTAGCTCTTCGGGTATTTCTGCGCATAATATGGCTATTGTATCCTCTGCAAACATTGTGACTTTTTCTATGATAAAATGGTTTTCAAGATCATCTACAGAGTAGAAAAATGGAGGATCCGAGAACAGATCCTTGAAGTACCCTAAAGACACGGCGGGTTGGCTGTCCTTGTTCATGTATCACTGCCTGAACCACTGTGCATGCTGTTTTTGGCGAATACATTGGCTTGGGATGTGGGGGTTGAGCAAAGCGGCCATCAGATGCCTGCTTCCACTTAGCCCCGCTGGGTACGGAAATGATAGAATCACTTGTGGTTCCGTTATTCCCTAACTGAATGGCATCCCAACGATGGCTTAATCATAAGGTGTTATATCAGTGCCTAGAGGATGAATGACACTGAGCCTATCAGCTGTCTTTACGGGTCTACCAAACCTTCGAGATACCGGGCGCCATCTCGTCGTAGCATCGCCTTGTCACGGTAATGCGGGGCTCTGTCGTGATTGACCTTCTTTCTCTAGCTACTCAGAGGAGATGGATGTCTTGCTTACGAATCTTACTGACCTCTCTGTGAATTTAGATCAGGAGCGAGTCTACACAGGAGATGGATGTCGAGTTTACGACTCCAACTGACCTCCCTGTAAATTTAGATCAGAAGCGAGCCTACAGAGGAGATGGATGTCTCGCTTACGACTCCAACTGACCTCCCTGGAAATTTAGTTCAGGAGCGAGTCTACAGAGGAGATGAATGTCGAGTTTACGACTCCAACTGACCTCCCTGTAAATTTAGATCAGAAACGAGCCTACAGAGGAGATGGATGTCTCGCTTACAACTCCAACTGACCTCCCTGTAAATTTGATTCAGGAGCGAGAGCTTCTCAACTCTCCGACTCCTGATCCAATAACTGCACCAAAAAAAAAGGTTTGGTTCGCATAGGTGTATGTTCCGTTATATACAGTGCATTTCTTTAATGTCCACACTCTTTTATTTTTTGAACGGGTAAACTCAAAAAATTGAAATTTTGGGTAATGAAATTATTGCATGAATACTTTATTTTGAAGTAAAATTGACAGATGAAACTTTCAAGACGGCGACTAGGCGCCATCTAGGAAAAAAATTAAATATAAAGGGGGGTCTTATGGCACATCTTTTTGAAGCTCCTGACAAATGCTTCACAACCCTAGAATATAATGTCGATATCTTCAACTACTACAAAATGGCGTAACTTTTAATAATTGCCTAAATACATTGACATTTAATTACATAATATGAGGTAATAAGCTTGAGGTCAGTTCAGAAGATGATCGAAATGGTTACCTTGAACTTGTTGACATATGAACAGCCTATCCGATATTTCACGCCGAACATTTTCGAACACAGTTACGTCAATATCTTTACAAACAGTTATTATTTCCTGCCGTATATCCAACATTGAAGCAAGTTTAGTTTCGTGCACCTTTTGCTTCAAATAGCCCCATAAAAAATGTTCTGAGGTGTCAAATCTGGCGAGCGAGCTGGCCATTCTGTTGGAACTCGACGGCCAATCCAACGACCGGGAAAAGTAGGTGGTGGTGCTCCATCTTGTTGTAATAATATCCATATCGAATTCATTAGGATTCGCTTCGACGATTTCAGTGATGAAAGGGTCAACAGTAGTTTCCAGCATATTCAAATACAGTTCCCCTGTTAAATTTTGATCAATAAATAGAGATGCTACAATATGGTTTCCCAATATTCCTGCCCAAACGTTAATTTTTTCTGGATATTGGCTATGTGTTTCCCGGAAAACGTGAGGGTTGGTGTCACTCCAATAACGGTAATTTTGTCTGTGAACATTACCTTTTAAAAAAATGTACATTCGCCAATAAAACAAATATTGTGGAGATAGGTAGGATGCCTTGCAATGATTTCCTTCATGATTTCAATTTTGTATGAATAAAACCTATTCCTCTTCAAAAGTCTTCCTAACTTGTTTACTTTGTAGTAAATGTTCAAGAGGTAGCAAAAACGAATGTGATTTTCTGGCGAATCAACTAGCGAAGCTTATTGTTAAATCAACTTAAAATGGAACTTTCAACGGGTGATGATCAACTGTATTGCCAAACCTGCGCCAAACTAACTGACTATTATAAGACAACAAGTATAGCTGAGGCACCAGTCAATCTAATAATAACAATGATGATCTTCAAACATGATTCAACCTCTAACAGAAGCACCAAACTCTTACGAAAGTTCGAAATAGATGAATACTTCAATCTGGCCACTATTATAATCTTCGTGCAGTCATTGTTCACTGTGGTTCTGGCGTTGAATCTGGTCATTATTACGCATTGGTCAAAGACGAAACGGACTGGTTTAAGTTTGATAGTCGTGTCACTAATTGTTCTGAGGATGTCTTGAATTCATTGGAGCCTCTGGAGACACCCTATTTGGTTTATTTTATGAAAGAAAGGGCATTGAAAGGTCAAGATCTTCAGATGATATGATGCTGCAGGTTTTCCGAGTTTTCCTGCAGCTATTACTTTCTTCTTTAATAAATATTTAGTATAGAGTATATACTATGGTGAATATTCGTAAAATTCTCCCTTGAAGGGGCTGGATTTTAATATATCAACGAGCGAATAATTGAAATCCAATACAGGTTCTCCGTCCTTGTGTTTTTGAAAGCTGGAGAATATATTGCGTAATTTTATCTTCGGGGAATAGCCCGAACGTACAGCCCATCAATTCCACGATTCTCAAATGAGGTCTGTTCACGTCAATTAAAGTCATTTTCCATCAATAATTCTGTGGACTGGAATTCGTTTCGATTCCCTGTTGAAATTCGTCAGAAGGGTATTCAGTTTCAGTGTTTGATGAAATTGAGTTTCGTCAGAAATGTATGTCATTGTCACATTGTTGATTTTCCAGATGTTTGCGTATTATTGGAAAATCTGTCAATTCGTTGCTGAGAAGTTTTCGATAACGAGGCCGCCCACAGCTTGGTTGAAATATAAACAAAAGAAAAAAATCCTGACAGTAAATTGTACAGTGTGTCCAAGAAGAGGAAGGCCAGCATAGGAAAATCAGGAACTGTAAGAGATATTAGAAAAAAATGCCAATTTCAGAGCGTGTTCAGATGACAAATTTAAATTTGGGAAATTTCGAATATCTGGAATTGTCATAATGAAATTGGTGTAGGTTTCTCGGAGACGCAACGTCAAATTTAAGAATCTGTAAACACCATCTTTTACAGCTTGGAAAAAGGCAATGAAAAAGTATTTTTTTAGTTTTTCTTTCTTGAATAACTCTAGAAATAATTTTACAAATTTGTCGATTTTGGTTTTTTCAGGGTATCTCAGGAACTAATCGTGGTTTTCTAAATTTGAAACGTTATTTAGATAAGCTTTGAAGTGTGCAACTTTTTCATAATTTATCACTAACTTCCTGCGGAAGCTTCTAATGATTTCTCCTCCATATTCTCTGTTTCACTATCACTGTCGTCATTTAAATCATTAATGAATTTATTTCCATGCAATGCACAATGATGAGTCGCGATCCTTTGTTTGCAGGCATTTTAGGCGTATACATTCTTGAACCATCAGTCCACCCTTTCGTAACTGTGTCGTGAGTGTCATACCAACTTTCGTCTAAATAGAAAATTTGCCGTTGTTGTCTAAGTATTTGTTGTCTAAGTAAGTTCTTCTAAGTATTTGTAATGCAATTCCACTATTCTGTTTTCCATAACTGATTGACGTTTGTTTATTATTTTAAATCTGAATCCTAGTTTCTTTATCCAATTCTGAAACGTTTTCTCACAGCAGCTCACGTTATGGCCGGAATTATTCAATTTCTTTCTTACGATTTAAGTTGTAGCAATCTCATTGCTTTGGTAACAGTCGTATATTGTTTTTTGAATGATTTTATTAGATGAACATCTAAAGGTTTTGGTAATCCTGTATCACATCGCGTCTTGCGTTCATAGGTTTTATTTTTGACTATTTTACGTACAGTTGGGAAAGGAATTTCGGTCAAATCTGATGTTGCTTGTAATAATTTGTTTCCCTCGAAATCAAACTCGAGATGTAGATTCTTATATACATTGAAACATACTCCCTGTGTTTCAATATTCGAATGTATCCGAATCTTATTCACTAGTATCTCTTTTCCGCATTGTTTACAATCGCAATTGGAATCACTACACTGCAAAAAGTCTGAGTTGTTATCACACTCTTTATTACTATTAGTACTTGTCCAAGGACGCCACATTTCAAACAGATAACAACAATTTTAAGTCTACAAGTCGACGTGGACTAGTTCGCTGCCGGTTCATTTCCATATATTGTTTTTTTTTGGTCTTTGAGAGTGCCGCCACCTTCAAATGTGCACAATATCGTTTACTTCGACTATACAGGTATAGATCTTTATGGGCCGCACTTTTCGCAATACTTAGCCCAAGTGACAGCCTTAAACCCAGCCTATTGCGTTCCTGCGAAAAGAGATTCCGAAAAGAGTTAATTCAAAAAGTTGCATAGAAACAGATGTTGAACTTTCATATCGAATTTCAATCCAAAATTGAAAATTTGAATTTTTTAAGGGCAGAACACAGGTACTACAGGAAAATCCTTAAGGCTCTCTAAGAGCGGTGTCTGTGCGGAAGTAGTGATTCAGGTTAGATATGAATCGCTGGAGAGTAAATTCATTTGGAAAAACTTCATCAAGAAGGTCATTCCACATAAATGCAGTTCTCCAAATGAAAGAATTCCTAAACAGTGAAGTTCGAGGTGTACTGAGTTGAACCCTGAACCGTCGCGTATTTCTGATATGTACCGATCTTGGTGGAATCAAATGTACCAAGTCACTTGAACACGTAGTATCTATAGAAGAGAGACAAATCCCCAACCTTTATTCGATGTTCCAGACTATCAAGGTTGCAAGTGATGTTCATGTCTCTAATCGAACAGATGTCTCTAGATAATCGTCAGATTATGAGACAGCACGTCTAGAACATGAAGATGAACCATATATATCTTAATCTGACGCGCTTGAGTATTTCAAAATGGCGAATTTTTTTTGCACATTATAATAATGGCCGAGAGTTTGTGTCAGATCGAAATCGTCAGATTATTGAATGAGAGCTTTTTTGTTGCACTCAACACCCCCTTAGATGATCTGACGCGCTCAATTAATTTTTTTTTCTTTTCACTTTCAACTTTTTATTCTTCTTATCAGCTAAGCTTTGCAACCTAATATGCCTCTATGACGCTCGAGAAAATCCCCATTTTGCATCGTGGGCTCCCCTACTATAAGATGGATTGATCAACTCTGTCAAAGGTGTTATTCAAATTCCACACACATCAGACAAGCGAGTTTTGTTCAAGAACATATGATGAACAAAATCAAACATGGTTTTTGTATTTTTTTCCTTAAAGAAATCGTGCTGAAAACAAAATGTATTTGGAAAAAATGTAGAATTTTTCCTGGATGATCTCTCCCGGAATTTCATATCATTGTGATCAATTTTTTTATAGAATGATATTACAGAGTCTTACTTCCTTCTGTCTGGAAAGATTGAATATTTCAGGCAAACATTAGAAATACGATACCAAATGAGCAATGAGGAATATACACAATGTTTCAAAATCTTAGCTGATAGGTTAACATTTGAAGGATGGTGGTTAAACCCATGATAGCATACGCATCTCTGGTCTGGTGGTCAAAGATAAAGCAGGCGACCGCCATCAACAAACTAGGCAAGGTGCAAAGACTTGCATGTTTGGGAATGACGAGAGCAATGAGAACTACCCCAACAGCTTCGTTGAAGACAGTCCTGAATCTATCTCCTTTACACATTGTGATAATGGGGGAGGGCAGGATGGGCCAATTCAGACTAGAAAACTCACCGAACTATAAAAGATCGGACCGAACAGAAATTCCGGAACAAGTGGAGGAGCACATATTGAATATGTGCACGGACCATATGACACCGAAGTACACCTTTAACACAAACTTCACGGCCAAAATCATAAGCCGTGAAGAGTGGAAGACCATTAGTCATCCCGAAAACATGTTTGGAAAAAACACCTGATATACAGATGGATCGAAAACCAAACATGGAACGGGAGCTGGAATATACCGAGCGGATAACAATTTAAACTACAGCTATCCGCTAGGACAATACACATCCGTCTTTCAGGCGAAAGTGTATGCTATCTTGCAGTGTGCAAGGCTTATTAAATTGAGGCCTCAAAGGAATGAGCGGATCAATATTTTTACAGACAGCAAGAGCGCACTAGGGGCTCTGACAAACCCGAAGGTGACATCAAAACTGGTCTCGGAATGCCATGAAGAACTGAATGAACTCGCAACCAGGAACAAATTAACTTTGTACTGGGTGCCAGGGCATTCAGGAATCACAGGTAATGACAAAGCTGATGAATGCGCTAGACGCGGATCATCAACTCCATATATAGCTCCTGAACCAGCTCTGGGGGTACCAAAATCATTGGTAAGAAACTAGATTAGGACATGGACCAATAAGAAGCACACAGAGTACTGGACAAAAGTACCTGGCAACAAACACAGTAGAACCTTCATCAAGGAACCGTCCGAGAAAAGAACCGAAGAACTACTTCAATATAGTAGGGACCGGCTCAGAATAATTGACCTAACCGGTCATTGTCCGCTTAGAGGACACCTGGATAAAATGGGGCTATATAACGGAGACCCCAGCTGCAGATTATGCAACGAAGGGATAGAAACAGCTCTACACATCTTATGCGAATGTGAGGCACTGAATCACAGGAGGCAGGCAATATATGGATGTACGAAATTACGTCCAGAAGAATATGGCGAACATCCAACACGGAACCTGTACAAATTAGTGCAGGGAACAAGACTGATGGAATGGGTGTCATGAGAAGATGGGAGAATAAACGCAATAAGCCAAGAGCCTGCAGTGTTTTCTGGAGACTTGGACTAAATGGACAAGTCAGACAGCTCCCAAGGTATTAAAATAAACATTCGAAGGAAACTCAATGGCAAACAAATATGTGCAACGCAACTGAGAAGTTGATGTCCTTAATGATGTCAACTTGGTCTGCAAAACGTATATCTAGATTAGTCATTAACCGTTGTAGGTGGTAACGTGTATCTCTAGTATCTGTAGGTAGGGTGGGTGAGTGTAGACTCACAGCACTTAGGCCCCATGTGGCCCATTGTACATCCTCCCGAGTTGTCCTCCTAGGTCATCGTCCATCCTGCCCTTTCCAGGAAGGTGGACAAGTCACAAGGAAACATCTCCTTTATATTTACAAATGTAGGCCAAGACTCGCCGAACACACACTCTCTGTGGCAACCTTGAGGTGTCTCACGGTGGCCTCCGCGAAGGTTTTGGAAGGTGCAGCGATATTACTGTCGTTGCGCGCTTATTCAACCTTCTTGGGGTTCCCTCCGTGGAGGTGCACAAGTGAAGGCGCTTTCCTGCAGGGGCAGCCGGTTCCTTGCCTTTATGCTAGGCGGAGGCCGCCGCTGGAAGTGCCCTTGCTGTTGGAGGTGATCTGCTATATCTAACCTCATTCCAAGAGGCATATTGGAGTGGACATTTCTGTTCTCCCTAGCCACCGCCTTAGATTGAGGTGAGCACTTCTGTCCAGCCTCGGGATTGATTTTTGTTTTTGTTGTTTCTGTTTTTGTGTTGTTTCATTCATGTGTGTTCCCACGAGTAGAAGGGAAGAGTTGGTCACCTCTGGCAGAGTTCCGCATTACCAGAGGTAGGCTGATTACAATGAGGTTTCGCTTTGTTCCCAAAGGGGATCGTTCGTGGCCGCATATCACCCTACGGCCATTCAGCTGTCGGCACGATTCTTTACACCTTAGCTTGGGTAGGCTGGTATACGGTGGCATGTTTTGCAAAGGCTTTTGGGGGGTTTTATTTCCCCTCACCCTACTTATTTCTGCCACTGACCAGGAGTCCGGCGACCACGTCCGTAAGGCCACATTGGCTTTCCGGACAGGGCCTCCAGTCCCCTGGCCGTTCCCCTGGGGACGCGCCCGATAGGTAGCCCAAACCACGGGGTGGTAACGTGTAATTTCTTTAGATACCATCCACCTGAGCTGGAATGTACTATAATTGACGTAATAGCAAATTAAACAGACAATGAACTTTTATTTGAATTCAGCGCAAATAAAAAAATGTTTGTTCTTGCTTTCAACTGATGTACTCCCAGATTTGCTTTGTTACATGTGTATCCAACGGTTTAAAAGTAGCATGACGTTATATACTGATTTTCAGATGTTCTTTGATTATTGAAAAGTAAAAAAAATCACCAAAAACACTAGAAGTACAAGTCAACATTCACTTATTTTTCTAAAGGTGTACTTCATTAATGTAAAAGTTATTTTGATTCATATTTCATTTCATAATGCAGACATGTATTGATAATACATTTCAAAAGTAGTTTCGATTAACACGTTTCAAAAACACACTTATAAATTGGATTTGAATTGTTTATGTATAGCAGAATATATCTTCATAATTGAATTCTGTAATGTCTAATTTGACCAGAATATTTACTCGTTGAACAATTGGTGTTGATTCTAGTAATACTTCTATATAAAAAGGAATTGAATGAAAATTACAATTTCACCTCATATTTTCTCTCTGTTTATGTCAACACTCGAATCTGTATTACAAGCAAACATCTTGAGCAGGAGCTGGTGAAACAATAATTCAAAGTTCCATTGTTGGAAATAAAAATAGTGCAAATATAAATTTGGTAAAAAATATTAAACATGTAATTAGTGTCAGGAACAATGGACCCAAGACCAAATTCATATTCAAATATTTCATAACTTGTCTCAATGTCACACTGAAATTTATCTCGAAGAGCAATGAACTTGATATTGGAAAAGTAGGTACACTTTGGAATTAAACTCTCCAGAAGTAAGACCTAAGTAATCATGGCACAATTGAAATAATCTCACAAGTGTTTATTTTTCGTTTTTGGATCTTTTCTGGATTTTCTGCATTGCAAACTGTGCATGACTTTCATCTTTTTTGTGACGAGAATAATCTCTTGTGTTCCCCGTGGGTTGGGCTACCTATCGGGCGCGTCCCTAAGTAGCGGATATGGGAACGGCCAGGGGACTGGAGGCCCTGTCCGGGAAGCCAATGTGGCCTTGCGGACGTGGTCGCCGGACTCCTGGTCAGTGGCAGAAATAAGTATAGTGAGAGGAACTAAAACCCTCAAAAGTCTTTGCAAAACATGCCCCCGTGGACCAGCCTACCGAAGCTAAGGTGTAAGGAATCGTGCCGACAGCTGAATATGTGGTCACCAACGATCCCCTTGAGGAACTAGACGAAACCTTATTGTAATTAGCCTACCTCTGCTAATGAGGGGCTCTGTCAGAGGTGACCAACTCTTCCCTTTCTACTCGTGGGAACACACATGAATGAAACAACACAAAAACAGAAACAACAAAAACAAAAATCAATCCCGAGGCTGGAAAGAAGTGCTCACCTCAATCTAAGGCGGTGGCTAGGGAGAACAGAAATGTCCACCCCAATCTGCCGCTTGGAATGAGGCTGGATATAGCAGATCACCTCCAACAGCAAGGGCACTTCCAGCGGCGGCCTCCGCCTAGCATAAAGGCAAGGAACCGGCTGCCCCTGCAGGAAAGCGCCTTCACTTGTGCATCTCCATGGAGGGAACCCCAAGAAGGTTGAATAAGCGCGCAACGACAGTAATATCGCTGCACCTTCCGAAACCTTCGCAGGGGCCACCGTGAGACACTTCAAGGTTGCCAAAGAGAGTGTGTGTTCGGCAAGTCTTGGCCTACACCTGCCAATATTAAGGAGATGTCTCCTAGTGATCTACCTGTTCACCTTCCTGGAAAGGACAGGATGGACAATGACCTAGGAAGACAACTCCTCGAGAAGATGTACAATGGGTCACAAGTGGCCTAAGTGCTGTGAGTCTACACTCACCCTTCCTACCCTACAGATACCAGGAGAATCTCTTGTGTTCGATTGCTATTCTTACTGTTTTCCATTTTGCAATAATCAATGATATATTAATGTAAGCAAAAGCATAAGTTCATGATCCCACTACTAATATGGGTTTTATTTGGAGATTTTTGTCGGGGCTCTGCCAGAGGTGACCAACTCTTCCCTTGCTACTCGTGGGAATACACATGAATGAAACAACAGAAACAACAAAAACCAATCCCGAGGCTGGACAGAAGTGCTACCTCAATTTAAGGCGGTGGCTGGGGATGAACAGAAATATCCTCTCCAATCTACCGCTTGGAATGAGGCTGGATATAGCAGATCACCTCCAACAGCAAGGGCACTTCCTGCGGCGGGCGCCAAGAGCTCCACCTTGAATAAAAGCAAGGAAACGGCTGCCCCAAGAAGGTTGAAAAAGCCGCGCAGCGACAGTAATATCGCTGCACCTTTCAAAACCTTCGTTCTCAAGAATTTTTTTTTCATGTGGGAATTTGAATACAGCGTTTCATCCTTATTGAAAATTTAACGTTTTCAGTAATAATTTTACTGTTCTTGTAGATGCTAGCTCTTCGGGTGTTTCTGCGCATAATATTGCTATTGTTTCGTCTGCAAACATGGTGACTTTTCCTGTGGTAAAATGGTTTTGAAGATTATCTACAGAGTAGAGAAATGGAGGATCCGAGAACAGATCCTTGAAGTACCCTAAATACACGGCGGGTTGGCTGTCCTTGTTCATCTTTCACTGCCTGAACCACTGTGCATGCTGTTTTTGGCGAGTGCATTGGCTTGGGATATGGGGGTTGAGCAAAGCGGCCATCAGATGCCTGCTTCCACGTAGCCCCGCTGGGTACGGGAATGACAGAATCACTTGTGGTTCCGCTATTCCCTAACTGAATGGCATCCCAACGATGGCTTAATCCTAAGGTGTTATGTCAGTGCCTAGAGGATGAATGACACTGAGCCTATCAGCTGTTTTTACGGGTCTACTAAACCTTCGAGATACCGGGCGCCATCTCGTCGTAGCATCGCCTTGTCACGGTAATGCGGGGCTCTGCCGTGATTGACCTTCTTTCTCTAGCTACTCGTGGGACTTACATGGACAGAGTAAAACTTAAAAATTCTTTCTGACGCTCAGTCTTCAGAGGAGATGGATGTCTTGCTTACGACTCCTACTGACCTCTCTGTAAATTTAGATCAGGAGCGAGTCTACAGAGGAGATGGATGTAGAGTTTACAACTCCGACTGACTTCCCTGTAACTTTAGATCAGAAGCGAGCCTACAGAGGAGATGGATGTCTCGCTTACAAGTCCAACTGACCTCCCTGTAAATTTGATTCAGGAGCGAGAGCTTCTCAACTCTCCGACTCCTGATCCAATAACTGCACCAAAAAAAAAGGTTTGGTAGTGCAGCCAGGAGACAACTGAGTCGTCTTCTCAAGAGCGGGGTACCATATGAAACCGCCTTGCACCAAATTCTTGAGCGGCGTACGCAGAATCTGTTTCAGGTGGAGGAACAATCCCCCCATGCGCAGGTTAGCAAACGTTTGCGCTCAAGTGATGATTCACCAAAACCAGAGGTGAAAAAACCCTGCACGGTAGACTCTAAGGCATCGTCAGGTGTAGCTGACGTGCAAAAACCCTCATAATGAAAGGTTTTCGTGGGTACCAAGGTAGGAATCTTGCACCTTGACTATCCAACTACCTCATTAACGATGAAACAGCAGAGTATATAGGTACTTTGTGCCTGCCCCGCTGGGGACCGAATCATCTGACGTGAAAGACCACTCACCATACAAACTAATCGGCTTCGTTAAGAAGCTAGGTTTTTTTGGCCGAGTGTGAATAGGTGTGAGCCACAATAAACCCTTGCGGGTTGCGGTGGAGGGTCGAATAGACCCACTCAATTTGGATCTAACCTAACCTAATTAGATCACTTCGCGTACCGCACTTTAACGTCCACTTGACTGGCTCGATATCCTCGTGGCTAGCCTCTAAATATGGTAATCGAATGTTGTCGAAATTTCATCGATGTTCTGTCGAAGTCGGTAGCATTATTCTTGCCGCTTCTTTATTGGCGGGGAATCATCGTGCACTCACGCGCTCTTAGCCACGGCACGCCTGGTTTATGGCTACCAGTGACGGCCGGCGATATTTTCTTTCGGGCATGATTTACAATAATTATCTGAAAGTTGCCGCTTTAATTACAGAAGCATAATTCTGTTTGTTCCAAAAAGGTACTACTCTACTTTTATAATGTATACACTACATGACAGATTTTTAACAGACAGAATAAGAGTAACCTTTATTCGGTTCCTTAAAAAAAGTTCCTGACACTTGCTCTTATCCTTTTTTAATACACGCCAAATTTAAGTTTTCAAAATCACATACTTTCGTAGCTTTAGTCAAAACGATTTTTAAGAGTTTAGTTACACCCTCCAGAATCACCTTTCTTCTAATGATAAAAATAATAATAGCATTTATTTCCAAAATATTGTACAACCCCCTTACACGCGAAATATGAAAGAAAAACAAAAAAAGACGACTTTAGTAAAGTAAATTATCACACATTTCACATCAAGCGCTCAATTTGTTTCAAGCTATTACAAAATAAATCACAAGTTTTACAAATACTTTTCAAATAATTATACCGGGTGTCCCACATTTTATGTGACAGGCAATATCTGGTTTGTTGAAGGAGATACACAAAAATGTTTCATACAAAAGTTTTAGGAGTTCATGAGAGCTATATTTTGATATAATTTTTAAATATACAGGGTGTTTGGTGTAGGTGCTACAGACCAAAATTCCATTTTTTAAAATAGAACGCCCTGTATATCATTACATATTCAGATGCTACGTTAA